>LR812523.1:67394992-67664402 GCA_903798195.1 Danio kyathit | reverse complement strand
TGGTTGCTAAGGTGTTGCTAGGGTGTCCTAAGTGGTTGCTAGGTGGTTGCTAAGGTGTTGCTAGGTGGTTGCTAGGGTATTCTGAGTGGTTGCTAAGGCGTTGCTAGGCTGTTGCTAGTGTGTCCTGAGTGGTCGCTAGGCACTTACTGAGGCATTACTAGGCCGTTGCTAGGTGGTTGCTAGGCGGTTGCTAGGGTAATTTGGGTGGTTGCTAGGCAGTTGCTAGGGTACCCTAGGTTGTTACTAGGCAAGCCTCACATACATGCTTGGTCATTTGTTTTATACCTAGTAAGCATTTTCTAGCAAGTTACAGCACTTGGCTAGTCAATATTAGCATGTAGCTAGTCACTGCTAGCATGTGTAGCATATAGGAAGTTCCGTTTGCTAGCATGAGCCAAACGAGCCAATCCCCATGTCTCTACGATGTTCTGATGCTGAGATATAGCTGTTGATAAATGGTTGCTAGGGTACTCTGTTTTGTTGCCATGGGCGTGGTTACAGAGTGAAGTTGGGCATGGTTGGTTGCCTAAGTCAAATGAGCCAACCCCCAAGTCAATAGGACACTGCTATGCAAAGATATGCATGTAGGCCAGTTATAATGGCAGTCTATGGGATCAGTTTGGGGGCGTGGCTTGTGAGCTTCATTATCATATTGAGATGCTCATTGGTTGTCTGAGTCAAATGAGCCAACCCCCAAGTCAATAGGTCACTGCTATGTAAAGATATGCATGTAGGCCAGTTATAATGGCAGTCTATGGGATCAGTTTGGGGGCGTGGCTTGTGAGCTTCATTATCATATTGAGATGCTCATTGGTTGCCCAAGTCAAATAAGCCAACCCCCAAGTCAATAGGACACTGCTAAGCAAAGATATGCATGAAGGCTAGTTATAATGGCAGTCTATGGGATCAGTTTGGGGGCGTGGCTTGTGAGCTTCATTATCATATTGAGATGCTCATTGGTTGTCCGAGTCAAATGACCCAACCCCCAAGTCAATAGGACACTGCTATGTAAAGATATGCATGTAGGCCAGTTATAATGGCAGTCTATGGGATCAGTTTGGGGGCGTGGCTTGTGAGCATCATTATCATATTGAGATGCTCATTGGTTGCCCGAGTCAAATGAGCCAACCCCCAAGTCAATAGGACACTGCTATGCAAAGATATGCATGTAGGCCAGTTATAATGGCAGTCTATGGGATCAGTTTGGGGGCGTGGCTAGAGTGTGTCATTATCATATTGAGATGTTGATTGGTTGTCTGAGTCAAATGAGCCCACCCCCATGCCTGTATGACACTGCTATGTAATGTTATGGATGTGTGACATTTAGAATGGGAGTCAATTGGATCACTTACTAAGGGGGTTTAAATGGTTTAGGGGCGTGGCTTGTGAGCGTCATTATCATATTGAGATGCTCATTGGTTGCCCGAGTCAAATGAGCCAAGCCCCAAGTCAATAGGACACTGCTATGCAAAGATATGGATGAAGGCCAGTTATAATGGCAGTCTATGGGATCAGTTTGGGGGCGTGGCTTGTGAGCTTCATTCTCATATTGAGATGCTGATTGGTTGCCTGAGTCAAATGAGCCCACCCCCATGTCTCTATGACACTCCTATGTAATGTTATTGATGTGGGATATTTATAATGGAAGTCAATGAGATCAGCAATGGGACGTCCCAGCCCATGTTAAGTCAATGAGGCAGTTATTAAGGGTCCTTAAAAGGTTTGGGGGGCGTGGTTTGAGAGCTTGATTATCATATTGAGATGCTGGTTGGTTGCCTCAGTCAAATAAGCCCACCCCCAAGTCTGTATGACACTGCTATGTAATGTGATTGACATGTGACATTTATAATGGGAGTCAATGTAATGAATGGGAGTCAATGGGCCATGTTAAGTCAATGGGACCACTTTGGGACGTCCTAGCACCCCAGGGGTACAACTTATACCCCCTTTCGGGGTATGTTCCCACTTAGGCTGCAACCCCCTACAGATGTTGTGAATCCCATATTTCTATGAAATTCACACTCGGCGCAATGTGATTCGTCAAAATTCGGCTCCATGTTAAGTCAATGGGAGATTTGGGACCCCCTAGCCCCCCAGGGGTACAACATTTACCCCCTTTCGAGGTATGTACTTATGCGGGCTGTGGCCCTTTCGACATGTGGCGAATCCCATATTTCTACGAAATTCCCTCTTGGCGCTATGATGATTTCCGGGAATAGTATTTACCGTGCTCTAGAAAAATGAATGGGAGTCAATGGGGCCAATGTAAGTCAATGGGGGACCACTTTGGGACGTCCTAGCACCCCAGGGGTACAACATATACCCCCGTGCGGGGTATGTTCTCACTCAGGCAGCAACCCCCTACAGATGTTGTGAATCTCATATTTCTATGAATTCACAGTCAGTGCTGTGATTCGTCAAATTTGGGCTCAATGTTAAGTCAATGGGATTTTTGGGGGGGGGTTTTTTGGCCCCTGCGGGGCCAAAAAACCCCCCACCCCTTATAAAAGTCATAGCACACCATTCCCGATAAGACCGGACGATTTGACCCCACTTTGAAGGGTCTGGGACAAAAACTGCGGGACGAGTTACGCGCCGAAAAAGCGCACGGAAGAAGGAAGAAGAAGAAGGAAGAAGAATAATAGTAAGAGCTGACTTTGCCTAGAGCATAGTAAGAATGGACTTTGCCTATGGCAAACCCCATTAATAATAAGTATTGTGAATAACAATAGTGAACTTTGCCTAAAGGCAAACCCCACTAATAATAATATCATAAAATATAAAGTAATAAAACAGAATTTTGAAAAATATAAAATAAACAGGATACATTTGAATGTACAAAAAACTCTATTGCACTATATTTTGGTGCTTGAAAACCCCTTTTCATCTATAACCTGATTATTAAGGGTTATTTCTATCATTATTATTATTATTATTATTAATATTTTCAAATTTAGCTATTAAATCAGAAATACATCAACATGGCTGTTAAAATGATTTCGTTCCTTTTTCCCATTGGAGATTGAAGAACACTCATTGCATTGTGGGCTACAGTTTTCCCCAAAGCACACTTTGGAAAATGTAATAGGTGACCCATGTATTTTATATGGGATATTTGCATAATTTGCACATCAGTCATTTACTTTGACAAGATATTTGCGTCAACACTCATTTTGGCTAGTTAGATTTTGGGAATGGGTTTCATATCTTTTCCCATTATCCCACTTTCAAAACTTAAAAATAACTATTTTACGTTTTAAGTTTATCTAAGCCTGTATTATACTTATTACTGTATGTATGTGGGACTCTTATTTTGAAAACAGGACAGGCTTTAAGGAAGAGTGAGCAATTTTAGGAAGCAGGCAGCCATGCATAACCATGGAGTGTTCACAGCTCATCAGAATGCAAAATGTAGAATATTCATTCATTCATGCATTTTCTTTTTGGTTTAGTTTCTTTATTAATCAGGGGTCGCCACAGGGGAATGAACCGCCAACTTATCCACCATATGTTTTACGCAGTGAGTGCCCTTCCAGCCACAACCCAGCACTGGGAAACACTCATACACTACGGACAATTTAGCTTATTCAATTCACCTATAGCGCATATCTTTGGACTGTGGGGGAACCCAGAGCGCCCGGAGGAAACTCACGCCAACATGGGGAGAACATGCAAACTCCAAAATGCAGAATATATTAATTAGAAATTCATTCGGTGCCTGATCTGTTCAAATCTCTTTTGTTAGTTTGTGTATATAATGAAATTTGCTGCATATGTTTGTAATGAGGCAACAGACGCATGTAAAAGCTGAGTATAAATGTTAATGAATGTTTATGCATAGTGTCATATCACTTAGCTCTTATTGTGATTTTTCTGGAGTGAAAGGTTGCCAATAAACTTCATATAATTCATCCATTTATGCAGAGGTTGATACCTGTGTTTTCATATACATTAAAACCACAAAATACAAGTCTAAATATACCTCTGTTAATTCTTTTTGTCAAGCACAATTATAATTTAGCCTATATTTCATCCACAACACAAGTCAAGGGCAAATTAGGTTACTCTGGTGACATAAAGATACTCACTCCTTCAAGATAACATTAAACCCTCTGTTACGAAGTGGACGCAGACAAAAGACTTGCGGATCCAAACACAGTTTATTAAAGGCAAGTTTGTGCAGGCAATGGTCAAATACAGGAGCAAAACAGTAGCACAAGGGTAAACGTGGTCAGTATACTGTACAGGTGAGAGGTCTGATTAGGCGGCAAAGAATCAAAACAGGAAACAAAGTAAGAATCAAAACATGGGAAAGAGCAAAAACTCTTTGTAGTGTTCAATAAACAAACAAGACTCGGCCATGTGTGAGTGAAAGTGATGTGTACTATATATACAGTACAGTTGCAATCAGAATTATTGAACCCCCTTTGAATTTTTATTCTTTTTTAAATATTTCCCAAATGATGTTTAACAGAAATAAGAAATTTTCACAGTATGTCTGATAATATTTTTTCTTCTGGAGAAAGTCTTATTTGTTTTATTTTGGCTAGAATAAAAGCAGTTTTTAATTTTTTTAAAACCCATTTTAAGGTCAAAATTATTAGCCCCTTTAAGCTATATATTTTTTCAATAGTCTACAGAACAAACCATCATTATACAATAACTTGCCTAATTACCCTAACCTGCCTAGTTAACCTAATTAACCTAGTTGAGCCTTTAAATGTCACTTTAAGCTGTATAGAAGTGTCTTGAAAAATATCTAGTAAAATATTATTTACTGTCATCATGGCAAAGATAAAATAAATCAGTTATTAGAGATGAGTTATTAAAACTATTATGTTTAGAAATGTGTGGAAAATTTTTTCTCTCCGTTAAACAGAAATTGGGGAAAAAATAAACAGGGGGGCTAATTAATCAGGGGGTTGAATAATTCTGATTGCAACTGTATAGTTCTTGTAATCAGTGGAAATGAGCAGCAGCTGTGCCTGTGTGTGAATATCTGGATATTGCCGGCTGTTGGAGGAGTTGATGGGCGCAAAGAGTTCTGGGAGTTGTAGTTCTGTAGAATGTATCACCGCTGGTGATTACAAAAGACTACAGGAAGTAATCCCCAGCGGAAACAACACCGCTTGTGATCAAAACACCATCAACCACTTAAGTGAAAAAAATAAAGAAATATATTTTTTTATACAAAGGATCGAATCAATTTGTTAAAATATTTTTGGACAACCAAAGTTGTATTATTATTTTGCACGTGTGTATTTCAGAATACATCACGCTTTGTATGTGTGTGTGTGTTTTTGTGTGTGAGCGTCAGACACTTGCATAAGCTGCAGTAGCATCAGAGCTAAGAGACCATTAATATTCACAACCCTTTCGAATATGGTCAAAACGATAGTCATATTAGTTCCTAGGATTAAAACGGACCAATAAAACCATTTCTGGAAAATATTTCGTACTTATCTAAGCCATGTTACTTATATTTAGATATTAGAGAACAATTAAGGGGTGGTGTGGTGGCGCAGTGGGCATTTGTATGTTCTTCCCGTGTCCGCGTGGGTTTCCTTCAGGTGCTTCGGTTTCTCCCACAGTCCAAAGACATGCGCTATAGGTGAATTGGGTAAGCTAAATTGTCCGTAGTGTGTATGTGTGTGAATGGGAGTGTATGGGTATTTCCCAGTGATGGGTTGCAGCTGGAAGGGCATCCGCTGCGTAAAACATATGCTGGATAAGTTGGCAGTTCATTCCACTGTGGCAACCCCAAATTAATAAAGGAACTAAGCCGAAAAGAAAATGAATGAATGAATGAGAACAATTGAATATATTGTATCAATACATTCTATAGCATCTTTAAATGTTTTCTCACAAGATCAGGTTGGTGCTTCTATTAAAATACATGGATTTATGAATTTGAAGCTGTAAATACATAAATTCTCTAAATAAACCCACCACCATAAGCCTAATAATTAACCGGTTATCCAATCCACCATCGTCAGCCAAATAACACCATGGATTTTCCTTTCACATTTTGCCACAAGCCACAAAATCCTAACCCTTCCTTGTCCAAAGAAAGCTTGGCATGAATACAGAATTAACCTTTTCACTAGCCCGGGGGTCTTGGAGGAGGAGTTCAGGGGCAGAATTGTTCTCTCTTGGTCAAACTCTCATATTTCATCTTAACATTTGGCCGGGGTGAGTCTGACACCCCTGTAGAGACACGTACTGCTGGCCGGTCTGTGAAACTGGAGCTGCTGAGAGTGACAGTCTCTACCATGATAGTGAGGTGGAGAATAGCCAATCTAATCACATTACCCACCATCACTGGCTTTTATCAGCTACGCGTGGTGTCAGGAAGTAATATGGCAGGATATGTTCTTGTAATGATGTTACAACCATGACCTGTTCTGGTGTAATGGCAGTGGCCAAATGAAATGTGTGTGTAATGATGTGAATAGGAAGAAAGAGAACAAGACAATAGAGGCAAATTGTTTCATTATACTGGTCAGTTTTGAGATACTGGGTCATTTGGCTTTTCATGAAGCCATATAATATAATGTGGCAATACATACAGTTGAAACCAGAAGTCTACATACACTGTATAAAAAGGCACAAAACCATTTAAAAAAAAAGTCAGATGTTAATGTGACTAAACTTTTTCTCTTTTAGGTAAGTTACTATTATCAAATTTGTTTCTGTTATGCTTAATAGCAGAATAATGAGAGAAGGATTTTTTGAGGTTGTTATAACTTTTCTTGAAAGTCAAGTTTACATACAATAAGATTATTATGCCTCTGAAAAAGCTCAGATGATGGTGTCTAGGTTTTGCAAGTCTCTGATTGGCTAATTGACAACATTTGAGTTAATTGGAGGCACAACTGTAGAATAGTATTTAAAGAAAACCTCAAACACACTGCTTCCTTGTGTAACAACATGGGAAAATCAACAAGCCACAGTCAACAAAAAAGCCTGATTACAATTTGCTAAATTACACTAGGAAATTTGTATTTTTTTTTTTTTGACATGTCCTGTGGTCTGATGGAACTAAGATTGAACTGTAATGACCAGTGTCACATTTGGAGGACAAAAGGGAAAGCTTACAGGCCCAGGAAGTATGGGGGCGGCAGCATCATGTTGTGGGGCTGTTTTGCTGCAGAAACTGGCCCACTTCACAGCATAGATGGCATCATGAAGAAAGAACATTATGTAGAAATACTGAAGCAACATCTCAAGACCATGAAATCAGCCAGGAAATTAAAACTTGGCCACAAATGGGTCTTCCAAACAGACCATGACCCTAGGCATACTGCCAAATTAGTTCAAATGTGCTTTAAGGACAACAGAGTGAATGTTTTGGAGTGGCCATCACAAAGCCCTGTTCTCAATCCTATAGAAAATTTGCGTTGAAAAAGCTTGTGTGAGCAAGACAGCCAACAAATCTGACTCAGTTACACCAATTCTGTCAGGAGGAATGGGCCAAAATTCCTGCAAACTATTGTGAGAAGCTTGTGGAAGGATACCCAAAACATTTGACCAAAGTTATACAGTTTAAAAGCAAAGCTAAAAAATACCAAGGAAATGTATGTAAACTTTTGACCGTCTAGAAATTAATAAAAAATCTCAAAAAATAAATCTCTCATTATTCTGGCATTTAGCAAATGTCAATCATTTAGGTAATCCTAACGGACCTAAAATAGTAAATGTTTAATATGATTTACCATCAGACATTTTAAAAAATGGTTATATTCCTTTTTTTAGAGTGTATGTAAACTTCTGGTTTTAACTGTATATATTGAACTGTCCAATATGTGACCCCAGACCACAAAACCAGTCAAAGCCAGTGTCAGTTTTTAAAAAGACAATAGATATTTCTTTTTTTAAAGACTAAGACAATATTTGACCGAGAAACTATTTCTCAATCTGAATATGAGGGTTTGGAAAATATAAATATTGAGAAAATGACCTTTAAAGTTGTCCAGATCACGTTCTAAGCAATATTTACTAATCAAAAATTGCATTTTGGTAAATTTATAGTAGAAAAATTACTAAATGTCTTCAAAAAAATATGATTTTTATTATACTGTTTATAAAAAAATAATAATTTTGACCCATACAATGAATTTTTGGCTATAAATATACTTGCACACCATATGTAATGTTAATGAAATGTGTATTTATATAGCACATTTAACGTGAATGGGCATACATCCAAAGCTCTTGGGGAAGAGATTGGTTTTGTGGTCCAGGGTCACATATATGTTTAACTTCCAATTGTTTATTTATTCAATAATGCTTTGTGAATTTGCTATATTATATAGATTGTTTAATACACATGATATATTATTTATTCATGCTGCTTGTTGAGTTAATGTTTGTTTGTGTGTGTGTGTGTGTGTGTGTGTGTGTGTGTGTATGATCACCCGCCGGTGACCTAGTCACACCTGCAGTTCTCCACGATGGACGTTCTTAAGCCTCCGGCACCTAGACTGCTGCTCCGCACAGGAAATTTGGCCAGAGGAGAAATGGCCATGCCCAACTGAGCCTGGTTTGTCTTGAGGATTTTTTATCCCCTCACTTTTATCAATTGGTGTAGTTTGTTCCTCGCCACTGGCTTGTTTGGTTTGGGATTTGTGGAGCTGCGCATCGATGGATTTGCTCTTCAGTGTTTGGACTTTCAGCAGTGAAAACTCTGAAAACTGGACTGACACAGTTTTAATTTATTAGAACTTCTATGTTACAGTTTTTCTCAAATGCTAAAACACAAAAGCCAATCCTCTAAACCAAATGACCAGTTGTCTAAACACATTTACTAAATCTAGCCATCATTTCCCAATAGCATAAACACATTTCACATGAAGACACAATTCACAAAACACAATCCTCCATTCTCATAAATCTAAACACATTTTTCCTTGCTTAAACACAAGTTGCAAAAGAACTCTGCTCATATTCTCAAATGAAAGCTCATGTGATGCAAAATGCTTGCCACAGTCAGCAATATTTGAACACAATGAACACACTTGGCATCATTCATTACACACAATCCATCGAAATTGAAGACACTTGTTGCTAATGCTGTGACCACATGTTTAAAAGCAAGTTCAGAGTGCACAGTTTGCTGAAGATTCCAAACAAACACAATGGATAAAGGCAGAGTCAGGGGAATTTGAGTCAGAGGAGGGAGAAGAGCTGGCCATGAAAGAAGAGGAGCAGGCCAACGAGGAAGAGGCCAACAAGAGAGAGGAGAAGGTCCAGGAGCGAGAGAAGAAGGTCCCCCCAAGACAACATCGCATCATCATTTCAGACGAGATGCGAGTAACAGTCATTGACCATGTCAATATTACTCTTTGTGCGGCCATGCGTTCGGAGGGGCTTGTCCACCAGCATGCTGTCTTTGGATCTTACAACACCCAACATCTCCTCACCTTCCTAGAGGAGCTAAGAGACATCCTCCTGGACTGGCAACAACACCATCCTGGGCCCGCACATCACATTTATGTGATAATTTGGGACAATGTCCGCATCCACAGAACAAACCAAATCAGTGAGTGGTTCACCACCAACAGTAACCACTTTTTACAGTAAACGTCTGTCTTCCACCCTACTCCCCTTTCCTGAACCCTATAGAGAAGTTCTTCTCATCGTGGAGATAGAAGGTTTATGCCATTCCAGGGCATTTTTCCTGCGCTGCCTGGCAAGAGACAATATAGCCTGCGATGTGGATGAGGGGATGTGGCCCGATGCAGCTCAGCGATATGATGGCGCACAGTGATTGTGGTGTGTGTGTGAATAAAGTAAATAAAAATACTTTACACCCTGATCATGTTTTCAAGAGTACTGTTGTGTGCAATAGATTCTGTTTTTGCATATAGAGTTGTGTTACAGTAGTGTACATGCAGTATTTTCTATAGATTTATACTCTTCATATGAAACTCACAAATCTAAATGCCTAATCCTCTGCAGAGATCTAAGAAGATTCGTTACTGTAAAGTTTCTAAAAATACGCATTGGCAGTTATGAAATAAAGAACCTTCTCACAAATTGAGCATTGTGTTTTCAATTGTTTTGCTGTAGTGTGTAAGGATGTGTATAGTGTTTACATTTTTGAAAGCTTCGAGCTGCTCTTTTGGTGTGAAAGTTTGAGCCTTAGAAAAGGATGTTGTGTTTAGACATGGAGGAAACATTTGTGAAATGTGTTTTAGCATTTGAGAAAAACTGTAAGCTGCTTTGACTCATTCTACATTGTAAAAGTGCTATAGAAATAAACATGAAATGTGTATGTGTGTGTTCTGCAACTTTAATTTACATCACGGAGTTGCATTAAGTTTCCTTGTACAATGAAAATGATAAGATTCTGGTAACTCTGGTAATTCTAACGTAACTCTTGCTACATAATTCGTGAAGAAATGTATATAGGGCTACGTTTTCAGAATGAGCCCGTGTTGGTATGTCAGGTCAGTAGTTGGTGATGTCACTTTTTAAAAATTAAACAGGCATCTGAAATTCTAATGAAACCACGCTTACTGAATAATTAATATGCTCAGATCTAAAATAGACAGTTTAGCGAACAATAGTAACACATTATGTACTTAAACAAAACAATACAATACATGTCGACATTTATGGAAATTTGAAGGCATTTTTAATATAGTGGTGTCTATTTGTTATTCTGTTACCCTGTTCACCTGGTGTCACATTCAGATCGGTGTTCTGACAAAAGAAGCAGCAGCTACAGGCTCATAGACACAATGAGAAGACGGAATACCTTTGCCTTGGTGTCATTGAGAGATGATACCAGCAGATAGAGATATTTGCCCAAAAGGAGAGTGTTGGGTGGCTGTACACCCTGCAGGTGCTGATGGGCTTGGATATCTAGTCTTTGTGAGGTCAAATGTTTAGATTCCTCGCTTTCTTTCTCTCACACACTTGTTTATATGGTTTATGGGGACTCTCTATAATCTATTTTATAATGTAAAAAACACTTATCATACTCAATTCCTACAAAGCCAACCCTAACAACAAAACTGTGGAAATATTGTAATGTCAAAAGACCCTGTTATGTCTGATTAACCACTTTGGTTTATGAGGACACAAGGTATGTCACTGTAAACCATCTCAATAGAGCACAACTAGGTCACACCTATGTCATTATGCAGTTGTAAAGCACATAAACAAGTACACACACACACACACACACACACACACACACACACACACACACACACACACACACACACAAACACACACACACACACACACACACACACACACACACATTCTTTTGCTGTGTCATTACCACAACTGAACACCTTCAGTGGGGGTCTCATCCAACCACATACACCTTTTCAGATAACTTAAAGCTTCACTTGGTTCTGATTGAATACATGATGAACCTGGATGAATGTTTTTATCTTCCACAGCTGTCTTATTTCTTATCAGTGGAAACTGGGAAGGTGTTTTTATAGCCACATCCCCCCAAAATGTAAATTCTGTCATCAGTTCCTCCCCCTCCTGTAATTCAAAACCAGTATGACTATCGTTAATCTGTGGAACCGTTCAACTGTTCTTTTCCAAACTGTGAAAGTAGACGGTGACCTGCTGACATGCTTTAAAAAGGACCAAATACATCCAGCACCATTAACTGGGTCCAATTGGAGAATTTATTCCAATTCTCTTATGTGTGGAATGGAGAGAAATGTGAGTCCTGAGATAAGCATAACTGCTTGCAAGAATGTGGAACTTACTGTCTTTGGCAAAGTAGCTGATGTTGAATTGATAGAATGTGCACACCTGTGGATCAAGGAAACTTCTCTTAAATATCACCGCAGTGGTGACAGCAGAAATCCAAATAACCCCCATTAACTGCTCAAACTGAAGTGTTACAAATGTTATTTTGCACAGAATACAGAACATATAGTGGTCACAGTAAATATGGACAACATAGGCTCATTCTGAAAACGTAGCTTTACATTTCTAGAGATCGCGAATTATGTAGCCAGAAGTACGTATGGCTGCATCTCATCTTTTAAACGAATGCTACAGGAGGTATGATGCTGTTCCTTTTTGCGCTTACCAGCTGACCGCTTGCCTCCGTATGGACAACTTTCCTGCTGTTACCAGTTTGTCCAGTAGCTCGACAAGTACGGCGGCATATTTGAGACGCAGAGAGGAGTTGACCACGATGACGGGGTTCGAGTCTGGTGAAGAATGGTTTCAGAGAGCAGGTAAGACAAAAACAGAAGCCAAAAAATAAAATAAACAAGTAAATAACAGGGTGAGAATGTGGTAAAATCTGAAAATGTGGTAAAAAGCAGGCGAAGGCTTTTCTTTTTCTGGATTGCTTTTTAAAACTGTCGGTTGGGTTCAGGGAAGGGGATGGGCGGGTAAATTGTTGCATTTGAAAACACTATTGGTTGGGTTTAGGGAAGGAGGATGGTGGGTCAGTCAATCGGTCAGTCAGTAAGTCAGTCAGTCAGTCAGTCAGTCAGTCGACAGCGGCCTCTGGTGGATTTACACAAGAACAGCAGGTGCGAATGGCACTAGCAAGAGAAATTTGAGATCTGAAAAAGCATACACAGCGGCCTCTGGTGGATTCGCGTATTTGCCTCTAAACCTAACAACTGGTTGGCAACTGCAATCAAGTGTTTTCAATAACTGCAATGAGTCTGTTACAGCACTGTGGAGGAATTTTGGCCCACTCATATTTGCAGAATTGTTGTAATTCCGCCACATCAGAGGTTTTTTGAGCATGAACTGACTTTTTAAGGTAATTTATCTCAATTGGAATTAGGTCAGGACTTTGACTAGGCCACTCCAAAGTCTTCATGCTTTGGATCATTGTCCTGCTGCAGGACCCACTTTTCCCACACAAGGCTATTTAGTTTTGAATTTTGCTTTCTCTGAACAATAAAAACCTTCATATAAAGACTGCATGATTTGATGGACGTGTTATATTCTGTTATCTGTGACTAATATTTAAATTAGTTTGATAATCCGAAAAAAAAAAGAATTCAGTAAGGGGCAGACATTTTTCACACCACTTTATATATACATCTATGTGTGTGTCTGTGTGCAGCTGCGCCTTAAGGTGATAGAGTGCATAGGGCCCTGGCAATTTAGGGGCCCAGCAACAGGTTGCACTTTTTCTGTTTCATCTTCTCATTCTCCTCCTTTTACTTCTCCTCCTCATCGTCCTTCTGCTCATTCTGTTGCTGATTATTATTTTAATATTTTCAGTTCATTTTTAATCAGATATTTGAACAGATAAACAAAACAGACTGGGACAAAAGAGTTTTAATGCATTTTTTTATTGTTTTTCTCCTTCCTCCTCCATCATCCTCTCATCCTCCTCCTCTTACTTCTCCTCCTCATCATTCTTCTGCACATCCTGCTGCTGATTTTCTTCTTTCTGTTTCTCTTCTTCGCCTCCTCCTTTATCTCCACTTTCAAATCCATCATCTCAATGTCCTCCTCATTCTCCTCACTTTCCTTCGCCTCTTTCATCCTGCTCCTCTCCTTCTCCTCTTTCCTCCTGCTCCTTCGCTCCTTCTTCTCCTCTTTCATCCTTTTCCTTCTCTTTTTCCTTCCTTCCTTCTTCTCCTCTTCCTTCTTAATCTTGTCCACCTCCTTCTCCATCATTGTCTCATTTGATGTCTCCTCTTTTATCTTTCTCTCTTTCCCTCCGTCCTCCTCTTTAATCTTTTCCTCCTTTTTCTCCATCACTGTGTTCTCCATCTTATTCCCTTCTTTCTTCCTTCTCACTCTCTTTCTCTTCTTCTTGTCTTTCATCTCCTCCTCCATAATCCTGTCCTCCTCCTCTTGACCTCCGCAGGATGAATCAATTTGCGTCAGTATGATTTCTTCTATACTGAGATGCATCTCGTCCTCCACAGAGTGTATTTCATGAATGATGACAGAATCCACTTCCAGACATTTCCCAAGCTTGGAGCAGCACAGAGAGTCATCTGTTAGAAGAGAAATGAAGTGGTTACACATTTTACACAGTCATTTTCAATATGTCTGTGTGAAGAACACACTTTATTAATACCATTATAGACTGATATGTTGATGTAAATATGTTTATTTACCATCAGTGCCTTTGTCGGGTGAGTTTGGGAGCTCTTTCTGCTCTTCCGTGGATGTGAGGCAAGAGATCTTCATGTGTTTTCTGCACGCTCTGAGGAACGACACCAACCGGCTCTTTTTCGTCCTCTTCTCTTTCAGCTCATCTGATAAAAGAGAAATGATTGTAGTAGACACAGTTTTCCACAGTCATTTGATAGGAAATACACTGAAAAAAAATTATCAAAGATGATTCCTTGGATTTACTAAAAAATTTAAGTGGTTGTAAACAATTTATTTGGGCTAAATTTAAACAAACAAATTAGGTTGAACATTACTAAATTTAATTTGCTTGCTTAAATTCAACATATATAAATTGTTTGCAACAATTCTGCAGACATCTTTTTTTTATGTACTACTTTTTCAAGGTAGGCTAAATCTGTATCAGCAAAGCTGAAAATTATTTTAATGATTTGTTTTATTAAGATGCATATACCTAAATATGTAAAAGTAATATAATAATATGTAATAGTAATATAATAATGTGCAATAGTAATATAATAATTTAGTAATATAATAATGTGTAATAGACATATAATAATTTAGTGATATAATAATGTTTAATAGTAATATAATAATTTGTAATAGTAATATAGTAATATGTAATAGTAATAGAATAATGTTCAAGTGAATGTTCACCCTCTTCATAATAAATAATAATGTTTAACAATCAATATTTTATTATCTACTGTATGCTGAGTTAAGCGTGAGGTGTACTTACATACATACATATATATAGAGAGAGAGAGAGAGAGAGAGTCAAATTACGTTTTTCTACTGCTTTGAGTCAATACTATGTCAGATAGACATACATTTGTGCACTTTATGTTGCAAAAGGCTTAATTTCTCGATAAAAAACAAATTGACCATATAAATATGACCGTTCTTTATTTTATGTAATTAAAAACAAATAATTGGAGAAAAAAGTAATAATCATTTAATCTCTGACACCATTTGAGATAAAGAAATCAAATAAACTGTAAAAAATTATTTCAAAATTCTACTTTTATTTAAAATTGTAGAAAATTATTTAGAATTTTTTTTCAGATGATTTGATTTCTTTATCTCAAATGGTTACTATTTTTTCAATTAAAAGTTTTTTAAATAAATAAAGTGCTAATTCCAAAAACAGTTATGTGCAATAACCAGGATGTTTTCATGAACTCTTTGGTACTGGTTTTGTTGTATCATTTCATATGGTTGAACTGCTTCATTCATTCATATTGTCTATTTTTTTTTAATCGAGAAATTAAGCCTTGTGCAACATAAAGGGCACATGTTTATGTCTATCTGACATACAAGTATTGACTCAAACTATAACAGGAGCAAAGAATTTATTTGGTTTAAAACCGAATGTCTAATGAATGTCAAGTTTTTGCCACGGTGTATGACTTTTATTCATGCAAACGAGCAAAGTAGTTTACATTTATTTTCATGCAAAAATGTGTTCTTTGAGCTTGGTGTGATTACAGTTGAACAACTAAAGACAGGTTTTTGGTTCTTTTTCTTGGACCTTGAACCTCTTGTGACTGTCTATGGTGAATGAAGGACCTCTTGAATTTAATCTAAGATATACTGTATTCATTTGTGTCCAAAAGATTTACGAAGGGTTCAGGGGTTTGAAACTACATGAGGGTGAGTAATTAATAACAGAATTGTAATTTTTCGGTTAACTAATCCTCAAACTGGACAGAATGGGAATCAAATCAGGGAAACCCCCTTATAATGTTGGCCTAAACCACTCACCATTGCAGTTTTCTGGTGTTTGATTGAGCTGCACTTTTTTCTGGTCAGCTCTGAGAAAAGAGGGCAATTTGAAGAACCCCTTTTTTCTCGGCTTCTCCACCATTGTTTCTTTCCACCCTCGATTTGTCTTCCTCCAGTAGGACACTCCTTGTTGAGGGTGTGTTACTGGGAGATTTATAGTCAGCAATCATAGTTGTGGCAATCTCGGTCTTACACCGTGGATTGTCAAAAAACTTTGGGGTATGTAGCCACTCGGACATCCACAAGAACTTCGCTAGTTTGAAAAACCGTGAATAGCTGGAGATCTTCACTAGAAAGCTGCGAATCGATGTCAATACCAATCACAAACACTGCTACAACCTCTACAAACCACTACTGCAAACCCACTGATGCTTCACAGTGCTGCACAGCTTTACATTGGAACACGTTCTAAATTGTGATTCTAAACAATCTACTGTAACTATGGTAACAGGACACTTCTCTGAAATGTTTTCTTTTAAAGAGAAATGACTGAGGATGATTTAAAAGTACATTAAAACACATTGCAGCTGGATAAATTCCTCTAGAAGCTACAAAAGCAGATTTATTTCAGAGTTTTGAATATTAATTAATTAGAAATTGATATATTTGATGGCAAAGGACTAAAAAAAAAAGGTTTTGTGAAACTCAAACAACAAAACTCACTTCATAAATACATTTTAAATAACGTATTACAAAAATAAATCATTGCAATACTATTGTACACTGTTAACCCTTACTGTAGATGATGCAGTAAATAACTGTAAAATAGTCAGTGTTTTGCTGTAATAAAAGGAAACAGTATTTTACTGTAAAAGGAGCACGATTTGTATGAAATTGTGTCGTGCAAAGAATAAATTACAATAATTTAGTTTATGTACCATTACAGGTACTAACTGTGATAATAAATGGTAAATTACTGTTAAACCATTACTATCCCATCTACTCTGCGGCTTTATGTTGCTATTTATGGAAAAATGCATTTATTTTAAGACAGAAAACAATGATTTAGGCATTAACACACACATACACAGGATGTGTGTGTGTGTGTGTGTGTGTGTGTGTGTGTGTATATATATATATATATATATATATATATATATATATATATATATATATATATATATATATAATTATTGTTATTATACAATTATTATTCTAAATAATTAATTCTAAATGTAACTGGAAAATAATGTAAAGGCACAATGAACTTATATGCTAAGATCATTTTAAAGAATCTTTTGCATGAATAATAATTTCATTTGAATGAAATTCTATAGACAATTCTATAGAATACAAAAAATAAGTTTAATTATCTGTTGTCTTAGACTTGACACACGGCAGAGTCAGAGTCCTCCCTGACTGCATCCCTCCTTTGTGCTTCATACAAAAAAAATCTGTCAGGAGGCATGCTTAGTATAATCACCATCATATTGTTTAAACTTTAGTTTTGTCGACTTGCAAAACTCACTGCGTGCCGTCACCCTCCACATAAAAGAGTGGCGCGTGAGCAGCGGGTATTTTTTCCGGCGTGCATGTTAACAACCGGGAGTCGCACCGGGAGAAGAGAAGCGCGTCAGGGTCCAGCAGGAGCGGTGTGTGAGGCGAGCGGCCCGGGTGTGGTTTTCTGCGCACATGCAGAGATGGGTCAGTTTGCTTTTTGATTAAACTACACTGCTTTCACCAGCGTTGGTTCGGTTGCACATAGAGAATAACGCCTTTATTTCGGGATTCCCCCTTTTACAGTTTTTCTCAGTGGCTTTGGTGCATTTCTCACAACACTATTTACATTTGCACAACAGTTGATGCATTTCTCAAAACAATTAGTCATTTGTGCACATCATAGTAGCAGTTTCTCATTCTATCCAGCAAATTGCAAATGCTTTTGGACATGCATCAATTGCTTTCATACAACTCTCTGCTGTTTATAACATTATCATTTGCTTTTGTCATGTCAGTCAAAATTAACTAAACTTGTGTCTGCTGAATAGTCATACCATATAAAACTAATAGTCCTCTTTTCATTACTTGAGTCATTACATACAAAAATGTTGAACTAGTTGTCAAAATCTGTCAAGCTCATTTTGTTTAAAAACTTTAAATCTTTTTCTTTCACTGAAAATGTCTTCTAAAATGAACAATTTCATGAATGATTTACAGACCTGTGTATGTTGTAGGTTCAGTTCCAATATGTACTGCAATATTGCTTACAGTTGTGCACAGCTCTACCCAAAGGGAGTTTATGTTTGTTGTAAATAAGGGTGTGTTTATTCTTTTACACAATGCTGTGAGTAAATTAGAATTGTAAAGAGCAAATGCAGTAAAAAAGTGAAACATACATATTCAGTGTCTTGTACTCAGATACCTCACTAAATGCAGTGATGTCTAACTTTACTGTAGTTTTCAAATGGCTGTGCAAATAGTATATAGTGCTGCCTTGAGCATTTTCTTGCCTTGAGCAAGTGTCACCAAAATCTGACTTTATTGCATTGGAAAAAATGTACAGAGTAAAGTGTCATAATGAAAACATGACTAAGCCATTTGACTATCTTGTTCATAAACAATGGTGTCAGGACTTTTCATTTTGATGACATTGACACTTTCATTGACATGAATACTTGCTTTTGAGGAATGAGCTATCCATTTTGAGCAAGTGACTCGCTTTTGCAGGTTATCAGCTAGGTTTTGCAGTTTGCACTAATTGTTTTGAGAAATGCATTAACTGTTGTGCAAATGTAAATAGTGTTGTGAGAAATGCACCAAAGCGACTGAGAAAAACTGTAATACATACACTGCATATGAAGTAAATCTCAGAGCATATACTGGGGCACTGGCGATTTTTACTGGGGCACGTGGCCCAGTAAATTGGGTCTAGTGACGCCCCTGGTATAAGATATGGACGACATGCATTTAAAGGCAAAATTATTCATCCTCCTTTAAAATTACTTTTCTTTTCCAAATATATCCCAAGTGATGTTTAACACAGCAAAGAATTTGTCACAATAATTCTTATAACTTTGTTTACTTTTCCTATACTTTTCCCTATCTAATTTTCCTAGTTTAACATAGTTAAGCCTTTTAATTGCACTTTAAGCTGAATACTAGTATCTTGCTAAATAACTAGTAAAAATGTGTTATTTAAAACATATCTAAAACAGCCCTTACATACATACAGAGACTCAATGAATTTGACTGGAAAACTTCAAATAAAGTAAGTAAAAGTGGCATTAACAGTATAGTATAAAGGCTTTCCTAAATAAATGCATAAATCTGGTCATTTGTTTTGTTTTTTATTATTACTACATGTTTGGAACGACACGAGGATCATATTTTTTTTTTTTTTGCTTTGGATGAAGTTTGTATATTTTTATTGTTTTTATTAGACGATATGTGCATGATTGTGATAAATGTAGGCAGTTGCTTTAAAAATATGCTATGTACCGCGGTGTCAAATTCCTGGAGGGTTGCAGCCCAGCAGGGTTTAGTTCTAGCCCTGCTTCAACACACTTACCTTTAGATTTAGTTTGACCAGGTGTGTTTAATTAGGGTTAAAGCTTAACTGTTACCTTGTAGATGATGCAGTAAATAACTGTAAAATAGCCAGTGTTTTGCTTTAATAAAAGGAAACAGTATTTTACTGTAAAAGGAATAGGATTTGTATGAAATTGTGTAGTGCAAAGAATAAATTACAGTAATTCACTTTATGTACTCAGTACACACTGTAAAAGATAATTCCGTAAAATTTACGGTAAAAAACCGGCAGCTGTGGTTGTCAGTATTTAACCGTAAAAAATACAGTACAAACCGTAAAAGTAAATTATCATTTTTACAGTAATCTACTGTATTTTATAAATATATAGAGGTAATATGTCTGCATTTTAAATTAGCAACATCTACACATCTTTTGTTGCACAGATAGACACGTTAACACAGCCATATGCAGGTGGTGATGAGAAAGTTCATACATAACGAACCAATGCTCATCACAAACAACTTTTTCCACAATCAGAAAAGTGTACAGTGTCAAGAAGATGCTCAGTGTCATTCACACAGCTACTAAAGACCAGTATGGTAACACGCATAAAATTAAAGTCATGAAATAAACATTATTTATCAACATTAGATGTAACATAACTCACTATTATACATTACTGATGGGGAAACAACTAAAAAGATCCATAGTAATGTCAACAAAAAGCATAAAAAGTCATGTGCCATGCAGGGAATTCTGGGAAAGTCAATTTACGGTTATTTGCCGTATATATTAAGGAAACATACTTTTAACCAGGTTACGGATTTGTACAGTAGCATTTTTAAATTTTAAATCACGGCCATTTTTTACAGTGCAGGTAGTAACCGTGACAATAAATGGTAAATTACTGTTCAACCATTACTATCCCATCTACTCTGATGCTTTATGTTGCTATTTATAGAGCAGTGCATTTATCTTAAGGCAGAAAACATTGATTTAGGCATTACCACACACATACACAAGTTGTTTGTCTTATTCTAAACACAAAGTTATTAGAAAAAGTTTTCAGAAAATGCTGGGCCTTTAAGGGAGCCAGGTGTTTGATTTGTTTACTTCTGAGTGTGCTCAATTCTCTGTCTATCAATTCAGATGTAGAGTCTCAAATATTCTACAATGAGTGAGTGTTCAAATGTTATTGAGGGTTTTTTAAAATAAGTCTGTGTTTTAAGTCATATAGTTGTTATCTTGAACTGTGTACTTGACACCTACCTTGTTAGCTAGTTAGCGTCTCCCTATAACTTCTTACATTACATTTATTTAAGTATATTTATTTACTGGATATTGCATATTGCCGTAATGTACAGATGCTAACTGTGTAATGTGTCTTTCTGGCCACTAAGCAGTTTTTATACACATAAAAACCATTCAATTCCAATCACCTCAGTTAGGTAACATGTGCACAAAAATCATCACAGGCAATCCCAAAAAATATGATACACATAGACATCCACATGCAAACCTCCACTGTCAGTTCCCGGGTGGTGAATTTGTTGCTAAGTATTTTTCAGAGCTGTAAATTCCATGTATAAATTTATATTAGGGAAAATAGAAAAGTTTGTTGTAATGAGAATTTTTAAGTAAATAATAATTATAATAATAAAAGATTGGATTCTTTGGATTCTCTGTGTTGCCGACTTGTTTTTTATAATTATTTAAAACTTTTTCATTGTGAATTGACGTATGGTATGTGCCTGTGTTTGGCAAACATGTTTCTAACCATATCTAGAGTATGTTCAATTCAATTGAATTCATCTTTATTTGTATAGCGCTTATACAATGTAGATTGTGTCAAAACAGCTTCACATAGAAGATCATAGTGAAATGAAACAGTGTCAGTTCAGTTTTCAGAGATTAAGTTCAATTCAGTTCAGTTTAGGTTAATATTCACTACTGAGAGTCCAAACACTGAAGAGCAAATCCATCGATGCGCATCTCTACAGATCCTGAACCATGCAAACCAGTGGTGACAGCGGCGAGAAAAAAACTTCACCAATTGGCGAAAGTGAAGGATTAAAAAACCTCGAGAGAAACCTGGCTCAGTTGGGCATGACCATTTCTCCTATGGCCAGACGTCTTGTGCAGAGCTGCAGTCTAGGCGCAGGAAGCTGGACCTCAGCGAAGACTCGTCTGTCCTTGGAGGATCACAGGAGTCAGTCTCATGCTCTCCACTCTTCCATGACCACCACAGCAGCTGCTCAGGATACAGCTTGGACCAGGATTATAAAAACCTTGGGATCATCTCGTCGCTGGTCTTGGATCGCATCAGTGGCACTGCATAGTCTGAGGGCCTCAAGATGAGTACCCCCAGGTGGAAATACAGAATAAGGTGAATAATTAGCGTAGCTGCTGTTCATAGTGTATATAAACGAGAAGCAAATTCCTGTGTGGGGCACATCATGCGTCATAGCGCTATGTAATGAACTGAGTGTACTGTATGCTTTGCTAAAAAGATAGGTCTTTAATCTATTTTTGAACTGCGAGAGTGTGTCTGAGCCTCGGACAGGAAGGCTACTTCTAAAGCTAATACTAGAGCTCAAAAAAAAATGTGTGTTTGTTTAATGAAAACTTTATTGAACTTTAATACAAATTATTATTTTGTGTTTTTTGCTGTTCAGTTTTTGTATGCACAATCAGCATGGAGGAGTAACACATGCAGCATTTTCTGTGTGTGTGTGTGTGTGTGTGTGTTTTTTGTTCCTTTTATGTTTTAACCTTGTATTTCAGGAGTCAAGTAATGCAACAGTAGAGCTTATTCAAAGGTAAGTATTATATATGATTGACATACATTTAAAGGCAAAATATCCAGCCTCCTTTGAAATTTTAATATGAATATCTTTTTCAAATATATCCCAAGTGATGTTTAACAGAGCAACGAAAATGTCACAGTATTTCTTATAACTTTATTTACTTTTCCTAATTAACCTAGTTAAGCCTTTAAATTACTGTAACCGAACCATTACAGTGAGTAGCTTGCAACAGTGTTGCCAGTTAATTACTGTAATAGAGCAGTAGCGGTAACTAACTGGAAACTGCTTACCAGTTAATTACTGTACTGTAATGTTACAACTTACAGCATTATACTGCATACGCATTAACAGTATGTCATATATAGTTATTGTAGTGTTCCTAAAACTAATCAGTACTCTTAACTGTTATTAAAAAGTAGAAAGCATATAAATTCTTCAGAAGAATGTATTTTATTGTTTTGGCAGCAAACAAATATACAACAGAAAATGTCTAACAAGATCAAATCAGCAGATATCAATACATTATTTGTTTCATTGTAAATAGAAAGGTTAAATTACTAAACAACATCTGAAGTGTATATAGCACAGGTGTCAAACATTTACATATCATCGTACATATTACTGAGGGCCACAGGTCTGCACAGTAAGGCTGCGGGAACACTAACATTTGAGCATGTGAAATTCGTACGGTGCTGTGAAAAGGAGTGGGATTAAACAAGATAATTAGAGATAAAAAAGCGAACGATTGGTCCATATTTAAAATTTCTGTCTAGAGCGGTCATGTTTTGCTCTTCGATTGGTCTCACGCAATCACATGATGTGATTTCGCAGGTCAGAGTTCACCAAGCTTGAACTTTCCAACGTCTGCAGCATTCGCATGTGTATGAATGGAAATCTATGGGGAGAATAGTGCAGTATGACCACAGCTTTAAGCTGTAACTCTTGTAGGGCCTCGCACACGTAATACACAATTATGTAGTGCGTTAACTTTAAATTCGCTCAAAGGGAATATAACAGAACTTAAAGCGGCTCCAAAAGAATCGACTCTCTTGAACTGAACAAACGACTCGTCCAGCGCTCGTTTGAACAGACAGGGCTGTTGACTCAAAAATGAATATTACTATTTGAACTAAAGTAAAACACTTTAATATTTAAGCAGGGTAACAAGATCTAGGTATAAGGCATTAGCTTAACAAGTATACACAGGTCACTTTCCTTTCAATACAAAAGAGACTTTATTGACTACAAACAAAACTAACAAAAACACACATACACACGCGCATTCATACTGATTGCAGACAAGGAATAGAAGGAAAGAAGAGTTTAGGAGAGATGTGATGTAAAACCTCAAGATGTAAAACCTAACCAAGAGAACCAAATAATCAATTCAACCTTTACTGTTTCTTAGACAGGGTTATCTATCATTTAACATGATTAGCAGATCATACACCAGTTCAGCAATGGATCTGGAGATGTACTTGCGTTCCTTAGTGATGTGGGGAAGTCCTTCTGTGGAGCTGGATAGGTTTAAGCTGGAGACGGCCAAACTGTTGTCCTGTTGACGGGTTTCGCGACGCAACTTAACTAGACTCTCGACGGAAAGAAAAGAAAGAAGAGTAAACGGAAGATGGGGAAGTTTGAGGCTGGTCTCAACCCATCTTAATGTCCAAGTCCAGCTGGACTGGACCCGGAGAAGAGTTGTCCTCAACTCTCAACAGCTGCTGCTGCTTCGCTGCCTTTCGCCCCTCGCCTCAAGAATGTTTGGGGAGATGGGTTTTATCACCCAATGTTTCCAGCCCCTAATAGAGCTGGATCAATAAGGCATTGTCCGTGGATCTGCGTGGCAGTCCCATGTCATCACATGCGCTTGGCGTGACTCACTCACATGAGCCATGGTGCTCAGACATATAGCATTAAGCATACTATGAACATGATACATTTTACATATCTATAATTAAAAAGGAATGAAAGAAAGGGGGGCAACGCAGTGGCGCAGTAGGTAGTGCTGTTGCCTCACAGCAAGAACGTCGCTGGGTCGCAGGTTCAAACCTCAGCTGGGCTGGGTCAGTTGGCGTTTCTGTGTGGAGTTTGCATGTTCTCCCTGCGTTCGCGTGGGTTTCCTCCGGGTGCTCCGGTTTCCCCCACAGTCCAAAGACATGCAGTACAGGTGAATTGGGTAAGCTAAATTGTCCGTAGTGTATGAGTGTGAATGTGTGTGTGGAAGATGGGTTGCGGCTGGAAGGGCATCCGCTGCGTAAAATCGTGCTGGATAAGTTGGCGGTTCATTCCGCTTTGGCGACCCCGCAAGGGACAAAGCCGACAAGAAAATGAATGAATGAAAGAAAGGGAAAGGATTTCACTCATTCATCTCAAATAACATACACGTAATGGTACGTTTGTAATAACTCAAAGCATAATGGGTTATCCATGATTAATGCATTCTTAACATATACAGGATCCGGGTGTTATACAAGAGCAATAACATTACATTTCATTAAAAGTCCGCTATCATCGTTTTGAGGATGATCTGATGAACTTTAATGTTTGGTGATAGTTTTAAATTTCAGAGAGGATTTTGATTCTCTGTTTTGGACCAAAGTCAGTCAATTTTCTGTCTTGCATGGGGGCTTGAAAAACCGATTTCCTGAGGTCAAACACAAGCTCTTTGTTAAGAAAATTGTCCTTGTGATCAGTTACCCGTTCGTCTTGAGTTAACTTGATCAGGATAGTGGGTCCGATAAACCATCACGAGTCCGATGGCCTCAAGGCATCCGCTTCCTGCTCTACTGCAACAAATGTGGCCTGACCTTCTGATTTTGGTCAGAGACCAAAATGTATCTCAATCAAGGTGATTCTGATCACAGGTGTCGACTCAGTTATTGGTGTCTGCATCGTTCAGTCCCCACACTCTAATTAAACACACCTGATCAAAGTAATTGAGGCTTGTTAGAAATCTACAGGTAATGTTAAAGCAGGGTGAGAACTAAACTCTGCTGGGCTGCAGCCCTCCAGGTACTGAGTTTGACCCCCATGGTATATAGCATACTTTTAAAGCAACTGCCAACATTTATCACAATCACATATCCAATAAAAAACTAAATTAATTAATTAATTAACAAGCTCCATCTAAAGCAAAAAAAAAAAAAAAATAAAGAATGTTCAGCACTGATCTTCATGCTGCTCCAAACCTGTAGGAATAATAAAAAACAAAACAAATAATTTATGCATTTATTTAAGAAAGCCTTTATACTTTATTAAAGTTTTTCTGTCAACTTCATTGAGCCTCTGCAAAAATGTATGTAAGTGCTGTTTAAAGGGGAGATTTTTTTAAACACATTCTTAGTCATTTTGCAAGATTCTAATACTCAGCTTACTATGCAATTTAAAGGCTTAACTTGGTTAATTAGGAAAAGTAAATAAAGTTATAAGAAATACTGTGACATTTTCCTTGCTCTGTTTAACATCACTTGGGATATATTTGAAAAAGAATTAAAATTTCAAAGGAGGCTGAATAATTTTGCCTTTAAATATATGTCAATCATATATAATACTTACCTTTGAATAAGCTCTACTGTGACATTACTTGACTCCTGAAATACAAGGTTAAAACATAAAAGGAAAACACACACACACACACACACACACACACACACACCCACACACACACACACACACACACACACACACACACACACACACAGAGAGAGAGAGAGAAAATGCTGCATGTGTTACTCTCCCCTCAATGCTGACTGTGAATACAAAAACTGAACAGCAAAAAACACAAAATAATAATTTGTATTAAAGTTCATTAAACACACACACAGATATGGTTAGAAACATGTTTGCCAAACACAGGCACATACCATACGTCAATTCTCAATAAAAAGTTTTTAAAAATTATAAAAAACAAGTCGGCAACACAGAGAATCCAAAGAATCCAATCTTTTATTGTTATAATAATTATTTACTTAAAAAATCTCATTACAACAAACTTTTCTATTGTCCCTAATATAAATTTATATGTGGAATTTACAGCTCTGAAAAATACTTAGCAACAAATTCACAACCCGGGAACTGACAGTGGAGGTTTGCATGTGGATGTCTATGTGTATCATATTTTTTGTGATTGCCTGTGATGAGTTCTGTGCACATGTTACCTAACAGAGGTGATTGGAATTGAATGGTTTTTATGTGTATAAAATCTGCTTAGTGGCCAGAAAGACACATTACACAGTTAGCATCTGTACATTGCGGCAATATGCAATATCCAGTTAATAAATATACTTAAATAAACGTAATGTAAGAAGTTAAATGAGGAGAGGCTAACTAGCTAACATTGTAGCTGTCAAGTACACAGTTCAAAATAACAACTATATAACTTAAAACACAGACGTATTTAAAAAAAACCCTCAAAAACATTTGAACACTTACTCATTGTAGAATATTAAGACTCTACATCTGAATTGATAGACAGAGAATGGAGCACACTCAGAAGTAAACAAATCAAACACCTGGCTCCCTTAATAGGCCAGCATTTTCTGAAAACTTTTTCTAACAACTTTGTGTTTAGAATAAGACAAACAGCCTGTGGAAGTGTTTGGTAATGCCTAAATCAATGTTTTCTGCCTTACTATAATTTATTCTTTGCACTACACAATTTCATACAAATCCTACTCCTTTTACAGTTCACAGTGTTTCCTTTTATTATTAAAGCATTTTACAGTTATTTACTGCATCATCTACAAGGTAAGAGTGCAGTTAAGCTTTAACCCTAATTAAACACACCTGGTCAAACTTAATCTAAATGTAAGTGTGTTGAAGCAGGGCTAGAACTAAACCCTGCTGGGCTGCAGCCCTCCAGGAATTTGACACTGCGGTACATAGCATATTTTTAAGCAACTGCCTACATTTATCACAATCATGCACATATCGTCTAATAAAAACAATAAAAATATGCAAACCTTATCTAAAGCAAAAAAAATAAAAAAAAAATCTGATCCTCGTGTCGTTCCAAACCTGTAATAATAAAAAACAAAACAAATAATCAGATTTATGCATTTATTTAGGAAAGCCTTTATACTATACTGTTAATGACACTTTTACTTACTTTATTTGAAGTTTTCCAGTCAAATTCATTGAGTCTCTGTAAAAATGTATGTAATATAGACCTTAATATAGACTTGACATTGGCCCTAAGTGGTTGCTTACCTCGCTTATTGGTTAAGTCCGCCTCTGATAATGTGCAGTATACAGAAATAAAGGCACAAGAGCTGTCACTGGGGTGGTACCTATTCAAAAGATACACATTAGTACTAAAAGGGTCCATAATGATACCTCAAATCTTTTATTAGTACCATAACATTTTAAGAGGTACACTTTTGTATACTTTTTATGTATACCCTTGATGTATTAATAGGGTCCCTTTAGGTACAAATGTGTAGCTTTTAAAAAGGTTTCACCCCAGTGGCCTTTATTTCTGAGAGTGTAGTAGCCTACAATAGTATTGTAATTATGTATTTTTGTAATACGTTATTTAAAATGTATTTATGAAGTGAGTTTTGTTGTTTGGGTTTCACAAAACCTTTTTTTAGTCGTTTGCCATCAAATATATGGGTTATTATCACTATAAAGTGCCTTTGAGACATAAAAATTTTCGAATTTTTTTTTTGATTTTTGATTTACCCACATAGTTGTTGTATTAATTAGACCTTACTTAGGCTGTAAGAAATTAATGTTGGTCAAGCAGAAAAACAGTAAACAAATCCTCAAATTGTTTCAACCCTGTCATGGACAAATTTAAAGTAGTATAAGTATATTTTCATTGAAATGTGTTTATAAGATATATATTTTCAGAAAGATAATGTGTCCCTTTACCAACCCAACTTTATAGATTATGGAAAAAGTCTATTTATATTAATGAAATAATGGACAAAACATTTATTTCCCAATAAAACATGCAATCGTTTCACGTTCTTTTCAAATTAAAACCAAAAATCTAAAATGTTTTGTCAAACTTTCAAACAATATTAACTGGCCCTTATTGGCTAATTAAGAAATCACACAAGGTGTTTTGATGAGGTTATATATAATTTGTTTATTTTCATGGAAAACAAGATGACAGGGTGGACATTGGCATGACAGGGTGGACAAGGGATTTAATTAGTGAACTAAATATGGAGGAACATTTGAAAAACAACAGGTACAACAAGAAATATTAAAGGGTTAATATAAAAGGGTTGTAAAAGTTTTCGAGAATTCAACTTCTGTTTTTACTAACTACTGCAAACCACTGAACCACCATGCCGCCTCTTCTGTAATCAATTAGGTTTTATCAATATGCAAATTAATGGGAAAATAAACAATTATTGTCCTTCAAATTAAACTAAATTTGCTAATGAATGTAAATCTTTATATTGTACGTTGTATTGGAGGAGTGAAGTGAATGTTGGAAGCAACTCAAGTTAAACACCTTAATAATACTGTTTTTTTTTTCTTTAGAATAAGGTAAATAATTAGATTACAGATGTTCACATAAATGTACAAATACTTAGGGCTGTATTTGTATTTCAAACAGTCCATTATATGGAATTTAAAAGGATATCCTTTTTATCTGAGACAGATATTGCCAAAAAGTTTGTATTGTCCACTCAGGTATTGCATCTACTGGTGTAGTATGTGTGTGTATAAGTATTTCAACATAAAAAAATTAACTAATTAACAATAAAATATTAAATAAATAAATAAAGTGTCAATAACACTGCATATGTCCACCCTGTCAAGGAAGGATTTGTGACGGGATAGAGAACGACAGGGAGGACATTTTTGGCTAAAGATTGGATTTTTTCAACACAGGTTGTACCTGCAGCTGGTAAAGTGTTTCCCTATTTAAGCTCTTTGTATACAGTTTAAAAGCTATATTTTTGATCTTTGAATTTTTGTTTTATTATATATTTTAATATTTCACTATGACAGGGTGGACATGTTAAGCTTGACAACATTCAGTTTCAAACACAATATGAGGAAAAATAGGAACATAAGTGTAGATAGTTACTGTGTGCAGGGCAGAAGTTTTAACCTCCTCTGAAAAAAGGCAAAATGGGCACGGGGATGAAAATGAGTACATCTGATGGTCTCTTAAAGGGACAATTACCACATCATGACAGGGTGGACAGCAATTTCAAGCACACATACAAAATGATTAATAATATTATGAAAAAAAAAGTTATCAAAATGACTTATTTTATCAAATAACTTGTTAAAGACAATAAGAATATTTAAAAATCTTTTTAATTTGATCTAATTTACCTACTTTTTAGACTCACCGAAGTTGGCTGAGCAGTGTGTGGGACATGGCAAAATCACATCCATTCAATGAAAAAATATGGCAAAAATTGACAAAAGCATATTTCAAAACACTTATAATTCTACATGCATGTGTGTAAAGGTTTAACCAGTTATATTAGAACATCAGAATTTCATTATTTCACATTATGCTCATATAGGACTGACTCAATCTTGTGGGACATCAAAGGCACTTTATTAGGATAATGACCCATCAATTTCTAACTAATTATTATTTAAAACTCACAAATAAAACAGCTTTTGTAGCTTCTAAAGGAATTTATCCAGCTGAGATGTGTTTTTATGTACTTTTAGTTCATCCTCAGTCATTTCTCTTTAAAAGAAAACATTTCAGAGTAGTGTCCTGTTACCATAGTTACAGTAGATCGTTTAGAATCACAATTTAGAATGCGTTCCAATGTAAAGCCGTGCAGCACTGTGAAGCCTCAGTGGGTTTGCAGTAGTGGTTTGTAGAGGTTGTAGCAGTGTTTGTGATTGGTATTGACATCGATTCGCAGCTTTATAGTGAAGATCGCGGCTTTTCAAGTTTGCGAAGTTATTAGTGGTTTGTGTATGTCCGAGTGGCTACACACCCCGAAGTTTTCTGGCAATCCACGGTGTAAGACCGAGATTGCCACCACTATGATTGCTGACCATATATTTCCCAGTAACACACCCTCAACAGCGAGTGTCCAACTGGAGAAAGACGTGGAGAAGCCGAGGAAAAAGACGTTCTTCAAATTGCCCTCTTTTCTCAGAGCTGACCAGAAAAACGTGCAGCTCAATCAAACACCAGAAAACTGCAATGGTGAGTGGTTTAGGCCGACATTATAAGGGGGTTTCCCTGATTTGATTATTTAAACCCCGTTCTGTCCAGTTTGAGGATTAGTTCACCGAAAAATTACAATTCTGTTATTAATTACTCACCCTCATGTTGTTTCAAACCCCTGAGACCTTCGTTAATCTTCTGGACACAAATGAATAAATCTTGGAATAAATTCGACAGGTTCATTCACCGTAGATCGTTACGAGACATTTAAAGGCCAGAAAAATAACCACAAACTGTCCAAAATATTACATGTGTCTTCAGTCATTCAACTGTAATCACACCAAGCTCAAAGAACACGTGTGCATGAAAACAAAAATGTACTTTGCTCGTTTGACATTCTTATTTGGTTTCAAATCAATTCATTTCTTTGCTCCTGTTACATTTTGAGTCAAAACTATGTCAGATAGACATAAATATGTGCCCTTTATGTTGCACAAGTCTTAATTTCTTGTGCAACAAAAAAGAAACAATTCAACCATATGAAATTATACAACAAAACCAGAACCAAAGTGTTCAGAAAAACACCCAGGTTATTGCACAAGACTCTGTTTTTGGAATTAGCACTTTATTTATTTTATATATTTAATAGAAAAAAATAGCAACCATTTGAGATAAAGAAATCAAATCATCTGTAAAATTTTCTAAATACTTTTCTACATTTTTAAATAAAAATAAAATTTCGAAATAATGTTTACGGTTGATTTGATTTCTTTATCTCAAATGGTGTCAGAGTTTAAATCATTATTACTATTTTCCCCATTAAATTATTTTTTAAAAATATACATATAAAATATATATAAAACTATAGCAGGAGCAAAAATCTTAATTCATTTGAAACTATATATATATATTACTATTACATAATATTATATTACTATTACACTTTATTATATTACTATTATTACATATTATTATATTACTATTACATAATGTTATATTACTCTTACATATTATTATATTACTATTACATAATGTTATATTACTCTTACATATTATTATATTACTATTACATAATGTTATATTACTCTTACATATTATTATATTACTATTACATATTCAGGTATATGCATCTTTATAAAACAATTCAGTGAAATAATCTTGTAACTAATTTTCAGCTTTGCTGATACAGATTTAGCCTCCAGTACCTTGATAAAGTAGTACATTAAAAAAAAAGATGTCTGCAGAATTGTTACAAACAATTTATATGTTGAATTTAAGCAAACAAATCAAATTGAGTAATGTTCAACCTAATTTGTTTGTTTAAATTTAGCCCAAATAAATTGTTTACAACCACTTAACTTCAAATTTTTTAGTAAATTCAAGGAATCATCTTTGATTAATTTTTTTCAGTGTATTTCCTCTCAAATGACTGTGGAAAAGTGTGTCTTCTACAATCGTTTCTCTTTTAACAGATGAGGTGAAAGAGAAGAGGAAGAAAAGAAGCCGGCTGGCGTCGTTCCTCAGAGCGTGCAGGAAGCACCTCAAGATCTCGTGCCTCACCCCCAATAAAGAGAAGATGGAGGATGAAGAGGAGGAGCAGAAAGAGCTCCCAAACTCACCAGACAAAGGCACTGATGGTAAATAAACATATTTACATCAACATATCGGTCTATAATGGTATTAATAAACTGTATTCTTTACACAGACATCTTGAAAATGACTGTGTAAAATGTGTAACCACTTCATTTCTCTTCTAACAGATGACTCTCTGTGCTGCTCCAAGCTTGAGAAATGTCTGGAAGTGGATTCTGCCATCATTCATGAAGAACGCTGTGTGGAGGACGAGATGCAAGTCAGTATAGAAGAAATCATACTGACGCAAATTGATTCATCCTGCGGAGAACAAGAGGAGGAGAAGGAGGACAGGATTATGGAGGAGGAGATGAAAGACAAGAAGAAGAGAAAGAGAAGGAGAAGGAAGAAAGAGGAGAAGCTGGAGCAGATAGTGATGGAGAAGGAGGAGGACGGAGGGCAAGGGAGAAAGATAAAAGAGGAGGAAATAAATGAGACAATGATGGAGAAGGAGGCGGTGGTGGACAAGATTAAAAAGGAGGAGGAGAAAAACAAAGGAAGGAAAATGAGAAGAAGAAGAATGAAAGAGGAGAAGAAGGAGCGAAGGAGCAGGAGGAAAGAGGAGAAGGAGAGGAGCAGGATGAAAGAGGAGAAGGAAAGTGAGGAGAATGAGAAGGAGGACATTGAGATGATGGATTTGAAAGTGGAGATAAAGGAGGAGGCGAAGAAGAGAAACAGAAAGAAGAAAATCAGCAGCAGGATGTGCAGAAGAATGATGAGGAGGAGAAGTAAGAGGAGGAGGATGAGAGGATGATGGAGGAGGAAGGAGAAAAACAATAAAAAATGCATTAAAATGATGTTTTGTCCTGTCGGTTTTGTTCAAATATCTCTTCAAAAATGTTCATCGTGCAACCTGTCGCTGGGCGCCTAAATTGCATGTATGTATGTATATATTCATACACACATACAGTTGAAGTCAGAATTATTAGCCCCCCTGTTTATTTGTATCCCCCAACTTCTGTTTAACGGAGAGAAGATTTTTTTCAACACATTTCTAAACATAATAATTTGATTAACTTTTATCTAGGGGCAACCCAGTGGCGCAGTAGGTAGTGCTGTTGCCTCACAGCAAGAACGTCGCTGGGTCGCAGGTTCGAACCTCGGCTGGGCTGGGTCAGTTGGCGTTTCTGTGTGGAGTTTGCATGTTCTCCCTGGGTTCGCGTGGGTTTCCTCCGGGTGCTCCGGTTCCCCCCACAGTCCAAAGACATGCAGTACAGGTGAATTGGGTAAGCTAAATTGTCCATAGTGTATGAGTGTGAATGAGTGTGTGGAAGTTCCCAGAGATGGGTTGCGGCTGGAAGGGCATCCGCTGCGTAAAAATCGTGCTGGATAAGTTGGCGGTTCATTCCGCTGTGGCGACCCCGCAAGGGACAAAGCCGACAAGAAAATGAATGAATGAACTTTTATCTAACAACTGATTTGTTTTATCTTTGCCATGATGACAGTAAATAATATTTTACTAGATATTTTTCAAGACCCTTCTATACAGCTTAAAGTGACATTTAAAGGCTTAACTAGGTTAATAAGGTTAACTAGGCAGGTTAGGGTAATTAGGCAAGTTAATGTATAAAGATGGTTTGTTCTGTAGACAGTCTAAAAAAATATATAGCTTCAAGAGTTCACGCTCAGCTCACGATTAAAGAAGCTTGGTTGGCGTGCTGTCCCGGGAGAGAGCCCTGAGCTCAAGGGATCCTCGAGTCCAGGGCTCCCTCCCTTTGTGGGGCGAGGGGAGATTGAGTTCAGGACGATCTCAGAACTCCCCCGCAGCTGAGGCTGAGGTGAACTTCCCGAGAGTGAGCCGACTAAAAAGAAAAGGGGATTTATGCTTATTTTGTTTTATGATGTGGAGCAATTTAGACATAGGGAGGAACCGGGGAGATAGCGTAAACGCTATGCAGACACACCCGATAGCCCGGCGAGGGGCCAGAGCCGTTGGAATGGCCGCTTTGCCTCCTGTTTGGATAAAAGGTGGAAGAAGGGGAGGAGGAGGGTTTTTTCCAAATGAAGATAGTTGTAAAATGCGAGGAGTCTGAATATGTAGGAATTTTGGGCTCCTTTGATTGGAGGATCATGATTAGTTAACGTGAGCCAGCTGAGTCAATCGTGAGCGCGCGCTTCTCTCGAAATTAGTTTAATATTAAACTCCACTTCAAGAGTTCACGCTCAGCTCACGATTAAAGAAGCTTGGTTGGCGTGCTGTCCCGGGAGAGAGCCCTGAGCTCAAGGGATCCTCGAGTCCAGGGCTCCCTCCCTTTGTGGGGCGAGTGGAGATTGAGTTCAGGACGATCTCAGAACTCCCCAAAAAGCAAATGATAAGCGCACGGGACAGCAGCCGCGTATTTATACTAAAACCCCCCAAAAAGCCAAGCAAAATGCTATATCCGGCTGCTGGATAAAAGAAAGAAATAGCAAATAGATACTGGAACAGACTATACAGAGTAAATAACTGATGTAACGGGAGCACTTGGCGCTGCTATGGGAAGGTAGTGGGTGGGCTCTTGCGAGAGCTGAAGCTCGTGTTGTCTCCTGCGGGAAACGGAGCTTAAAGTGGTGTTTAGAATAGAGGAAGAAGGTTAGATGAGATTCTGCTGCTGAAAATAATGTGGTTATTATGTTGAACTATACAATGTGATAACATGAGATACATATAATCAGCGGAATTTAGACCTTTAGTAAATAACTGGATGGAAAACTGGAGCAGCAGAATCGCACGGCCCTGATATAGGAAAAGAAAGAAGAGTAGCTGGAAGTAACACAGATAATTTACGAAGTCATAGAATACTACGTGAACTATTGAAAAATGTTTGAACTGGGAAAGTAGTTGTAAAACAAATGTGATACTATTACTATACACCATATGAAAGCAAAGCAAAAAAAAAAAAAAAAAAAAAAAAAAGATCCTACGGCAGTAGGAGCAAGCAACGCTGGCAAGAGAAAAGGAGGAAAGCTACTTTAGAAAAATGGTTATGCCCAATACGGGATATGGTAAACGTTAAGTATTAAGTGAACTATGCATGACAGCAACAAAACAACAACATTTATGTAGATATAGGTAAATAGCAGAAAAATAAACAGATGCAGCGGAAGCTCTCAACGCTGGTGGGGGAAATGAGAAGGTGAGGATAACAGCTTGAGACTCTTGCGAGAGCCGAGGCTCAGATTGACCCCTGCGGGAGTCAGAGCCGTCTGGGGAACCTGCCCGGATTGAACGACTGGATGTCTTATCCTAGAAGAGTGACAAGAAATGATTAATGATGGAATGGGCATTTTGATAAAACCGACTGGGCTTCTCTGAGGTGAAATTGACTGAGGCGAACGTAGGTTTTAAAAACTTCAGAAGACCAACGACCGAGAGCCTGGATCTGATGCTGGGAAAGCCCGTTGGTAGCTGCTGTGGTGGCAGCGCCAATTCTGAAAGAATGGCTGGAGTAAGGTTCAGGAGGAAATCCTGAGAGGCGGAGGACTTCTTTAAGGTGTTTCTGGAACCAGAAACGCGATACTGAACGGTTAGCGTCATCAGTAAAAAGAGGAGCTAGCGGGTTTGTTTCTTGTAGTCTCCTTGTATTAAGGTATGCTAGGAGGGTTTGGAAGGGTTGGGTGGGGGATGGGATATTGAAAATGTAAATGAGATGTCCCTTGTGGAATTGGTCTGTCTTACTTTGTTTGATGAGAAAAGAAAAGGTTTCCTCATCCTGCAAAGTTAGATCTGCAATAGTGGGGTGGAGTGAGGGGTTAAATTTGGAAGTCGTGGTAAGTTCAGAACATCTTAGGAAGCCGAAAAAGGCTAAGGTAAACATGGCGTCTAAAGTGCGTGCGGTGTTAAATGAGATGTAACCTTTGCGTAAAGTGCGAATGCATGCGGAGAGAATGTTAAGAGTGATGGGTTGTCTAGAATCTGGAATGGTGGGATGGATTTTTTGAATGCTTTTGATGAGAAGAGAAGTTTGTGAATTAGAAATAGTGTCAGCGGGGGATCCGTGGATTAATTTGTGAAAAAATTGGATCCCGCTGAGGTAACTTTTAATAGAGCTTGCCTGGATATGTTTGGCCGTGTGTAGGTGAGAGATGAAGGAAGTAATGGAGAGTAGGGAAAAATTGGGGAAAGCTAAATGATGGATGTTGTGAAAGTGTTTAAATGTATTCCAAGCTGTGATATATGTTTGAAGAGTTCTAGGTGCTACAGCTTGGAGAATGAGGGATATGGAGGTTTGGCGGAGACTATAGAGAGGGTGGCTTAAGGCAATATCATCTCTGAAAAGGGAGGGACAGGTGTTGGGTTGGGGTCCGCCTCTGGAGCCAATGACCAGAATTTCTGGAAAGAGAAACGAGACAGAGAGTCAGCAATTTGGTTTTTGCAACCTGGCACATGTTTAGCAGACATGATAAATTGTTTTTTGGCTGATGTCCAAATGAGGCGTCTTAGGAGCTGCATTAGAGGTGGTGAATGAGAACATCTTTTATTTATACATTGAACAGTGGTTTCGTTATCGCAGTAAACAAAAATGCTAGAGGTGGACCATTCATCTCCCCATAATAAAGCGGCTGCTACTATTGGGTATAGTTCGAAAAGAGCGGATGAACGATGATTTTCTGGGGTGGACATTAATTGGGGGGGCCAAGTGGCAGCAAACCAGTGGCCTTTGTAATAACCCCCGAACCCAACTGATGGGGCAGCATCAGTATAGAGGCCAATATCTAGTGGGGATGCTAACAGGTCGCTGTAGAAGAAGGAACAGCCGTTCCATTGTTTAAGGAAAGCGATCCATAAGCAGAGTTCATTGCGGCTGGGTTTAGAGAGAGTAATAGAGTCTTCTAAACCGATGACTGTCGTAGACAGTTGGAGGAGGTGAGTTATAAAAGGGCGACCTTGTGGAATAATTCGCATGGCGAAATTAAGGTGGCCAAGGATGGATAACAATTCACGCTTTGAGCATGTTTGTTTTTCTAGGAATAGGAGGGAAAGAGAAATGATTTGATCGATTTTCTCTTTGGGAAGGGATGCTTGGAATTTGTGCGAATCTAAATTGATGCCTAGGAATTCGATGGACGTGCTGGGTCCAGCTGTTTTTTCCTCTGCAAGAGGAATACCTAGATCAGTGAAAACCTTTTGGGTGATCTCTAGGTGTTTAGCTGGAGGAGATGAGGGGGGGGAAATGATTAGAAAATCATCTAGGAGGTGGATAAGATGGGGGATACCATAATTATTAGATAGTATCCAGCATAAAGCTTCTGACATCATGTCGAAAATTTTTGGGCTACTTTTGCAACCGAAAGTTAGTCGGACTGCGAAGTAGAATTTTGAACGCCAATAGATGCCGAAAAGATGCCAAAAGTCTGGGTGGATCGGCATGATTTTGAAGGCGGAGGAGATATCAATTTTGGCTAGCCAGGAATTGCGACCTGCTATTTTGATAAGCGAGATAGCTTGGTCTATATCATGGTAGTTGAGTGAATATTCCTCTAAAGGAATGGTGCTGTTAATGCTAGAAAAACAAGAATCGTGAGGGGCTGAAAGATCAATAATTAGGCGTTTTTTATCTGAGAACTTGCGAGTTGCGATGCCTATTGGACTAATGCGTGAAATGTTGAAGGGTGGGGCCGAGAATGGTCCAATCATAAAGTGGTTGTCGATCTCTTTTTTAATAAGATGATCGACAATTTCAGGTTCTGCTGTGGCTGATTGAAGATTAGGACAGAAAAGATTAAAGGAAGGGAGCGCTGCGACACCTGGATGGAATCCTTGAGTTAGACCTGGAATGAGAAAGTCAGAAAATTTAGAGTCAGGATGAGAACGCAGTTCTCTAGCGAGGTGAGAAATGTTTACAGGAGTCGACAGGTAGTTTTTTGAATTTTTATTAGCTCTTAGGACTGGGCAGATTACCCTAGCGTGGGCTCCGCCACAGTAAGAGCAGAGGTGGAGATATCTGCAGGGTTTCCTATGACATCTGGAAACGTTAAAGTTTAGGCAGATATCCTGATTTGGGGGAGAAGGTTTTAGAGAAGAGGAAAGGAGAGAAGGGATGTTGTAGCTGGGGGGGCGGGGAACGTAGCTGGTAGATTTAGTAGGAAGTGGGGTAGAGGCAAGAGGAGGTGTGATCAGAGGACAGGAGGTGGTGGGGTGCAGACAAGAGCGGCAGACAGCACAGGTCAAATTGCGGCACCCTAAGAAAACCCGGTTATGGAGCTCAGTGTCCAGGGCTCCCCAGTAGATAGACTGGTTCCATTGGATCACTCTTATGGCACACTTAGCTGAAAATAATTTATGATAAGTGAAAAAATGAGTGCCCCCATAGGAAAGCGCGAGTTCGGCGATGATGGCCATGTAATCATTTAACTCGCGTCTCCTATGGGGGAAAACAGAACAGATTACGTTAGTGTACCGGGAAAAAGCAATAAAAAATTCAGAAAGGGTTAAAATACGAGACTGAATGTTACCTGATGATTTGAGAGAAACTGAGAAATCACCGCAATTCACCTGGCGATCTGCCGCAGGGGGTGCTATTGGTGAAAGAAGAGTGATGAGATCAATATCCGCACCTGAGAGAATTTGGTTGCGTGCGGCGTTAGAGATGGGTGTAGGTTCCATGGCTGGAGCATTGTGTGGCGGAGGAAGGGGCGTGGCGGTGTTTAGAGTGAATGGAGGGCGTGCTGCAGAAACTTGAGCCGGGAGTGCAGTATGCTGAGCTGGAATGTTGCTGGAGTGAGCTGTGGGGAGAGAAAAAGGGTGGTTAATAAGAGGAATTTGGGGAGAAAAAGGCAGGTTAGCATGCATGGGGCCTGCGGCCGGGTTTTGAAAGGAGAAAGGAAAGTTTAGGACGTTTGGAGGAGCTAGAGTTGAATGTTGAGCTTTAGAAGTAGAAGGGAAATGAGGGCTGTTAGTAGAGCTAGGGGGGGCGGGAGGCCAGGAAAAGGGGGTGGAGAGAGGTACAGCGAATGAGTTAGTAGGAGGATTGTCCTGGGCGGAATTTCGTTGCATGGGATTGGGTGACGTCAAATGATGCGGCTGTGCTTCCAGGAGGTGTGATCTTGAGGGGGCGTGGCCTAAAGTGTGCTTCTGTTTTGATTTTCTTTTCCCTTGTTGTGGTTGAGGATAAGGTGTAAAACGGGAGCTGGTTTGAGTTGCTGGCCTGGTTGGGGGGCTTGTGGAATGGTGAGAGTCCGATGTTGCTTTACTGTACAGTTTGATGAGTTCCGGTTTGTTTAAGGATTTGGGAGCGTGGATGCCGAGGTCGGAGAGAAGTTTCCTGAGTTCGATAACTGTAAATCTTCTCGGCGGATGGATGGAGGATATGGCAGAGGCGTAAGAAGAGGTAGGTGAATTATTGTTGTTTCTTGAGGTCGAAGGAGAAGGTGATCTGTGGCGTGAGATTCTGCTGGTGTAGGAGCGGGTAATACGACGGCCTCTTTCTGTGGCCGCGGGCTACGGTTGAGAGCTCGGCGGAGCTGGGCGTTGTGGGGCTGCTGTTGGAGAGACGAGGAGAGAAGGGCTGTTGATGGGGTTCTCTGCTTGGGTGGTGAAGGTGTTGTTGTTGTTATTGTTGTTATCCATTATCTTGCAGAAATCTAGATGAATTTTGGTGGTGGTAGCTGAAGATGTAGGAGCAGTAGCTGAGAGTTTAGATCGTTGCTGTGGGTTAAGTCCTGAGACTTGGATTTGCTGAGTATCGAAGTTTTAGCTTCTTGGATACGAGCGGTCTTCCAAATGAAGATAGTTGTAAAATGCGAGGAGTCTGAATATGTAGGAATTTTGGGCTCCTTTGATTGGAGGATCATGATTAGTTAACGTGAGCCAGCTGAGTCAATCGTGAGCGCGCGCTTCTCTCGAAATTAGTTTAATATTAAACTCCACTTAAAGGGCCTAATGATTTTGACCTTAAAATAGCTTTTAAAAAATTTAAAACTGCTTTTATTCTAGCTGAAATAAAACAAATAAGACTTTCTCCAAAAGAAAACACATTATCAGACATACTGTGAAAAACTCCTTGCTCTGTTAAACATATATTTGGGAAATATTTAAAAAAGAAATTCAAAGGTGGTTAAATAATTCTGATTTCAACTGTATGTATATATATATGGCCTAGTCAAAGTCCTGACCTAAATCCAATTGAGATACATTACCTTAAAAAGGCAGTTCATGCAAACACTTTTTCACACTGTATTTATGCATACAAGTAAAATGCTAACATAAAATAAAACGCTCCATACTGTACAGACCAAATTTATTGAAATAATGTAATACTTTTAGAAAAAAGTCACTCACAAATATCCGTCTGTAGGTGTAACACTATGGACTGCCGTTGATAATTACAACCAAATTTGTTTTTAAAAACACACACCACCCACCCACAATAGATACAATGACATCGAAACGAGCCATTAGTATGTGCTTCACTTTCGTATGTTCGAAAACAGGAACACACACCACAGTAGACATCCACTCCGCATGCCAGCGTTCATCAGAAGCCGCATCCGTGGTCATTTAAAAGGACAGATTCATACGTGTCGCACAGTTTGACAGTGTCACCTGACAGCAGCAGAGGAATAAAGCTTGTGCATACTGTTGGAAAATCATCCCCAAAACCATTACAGATTACATTGGATCATGTTGGCATGGTATTGCCGAAAAAAAAAGGGCACTATAAAAGAAACTAAATTAAAAGCAGCTCCCTTTTGAGTTGAACGTTAAAAGGAATATTTCCGTAAAGTTCTCTCATCATTTACTCCATCATATCTGATTTCTCCTGATGAACACAACTGGAGGGATTTAAAAGAATCTTCAAGCTCTTTTTTTAATACAACAAAAGTATACAGCGATTTGAGCGGCGTGAACGTTTTTCGAAGTCTCTCTTTTTGAGTTTGATACATAAATGATGAATTTGGAGGTTAGCTTTTGGCTGAACTATTCTTCGAGGAAGATGTCTAGTCAACAAAGTAACACACAGATAACTCGGTAACACTTTACAATATAAGACACCTAGTTAATGTATTTAATAACATGAACAAACTGTGAACAATACATTTATTACAGTATTTCTACATCTTTGTTAACATACAGTTGTTAATTTTTAGCTCACATTAAAGTGAGTTCACACATAAATAAAAATCCAATCTTTTGCTTTGATGATTTTCTTTCTTCTGTTGAACACAAAAGAAGATATTTTGAAGAAAGTTGGAAACCTGTAAGCAACTGACTTCTATAGCATTTGCTTTTCCTAGCTTGTTTAAATTTACCTTTAGCCCATGACTCTCAATGATATTTGGCTTTTGGCCCTTCATGGACTGGTTGATGTGAGATCTGATATCTGTGTGGAGCACAAGCTGCTGTCTCCTTGTGCATACAAAAATCTCCAACACAGGCTCATTCTGAAAATGTAGCCCTATATACATTTCTGGAGATCGCAAATTATATAGCCAGAGAAACGTATGGCTGCATTTCATCTTTAAAACGAACGATACGGGTCGGTAATGCCGTTCCCTTTTCGCGCTTACCAGTTGACGACTTTTCCGCTGTTACCAGTTTGTCCAGTGGCTCGTTGTGTACATCGAAGCATTTGGGATGCAGAGCAGAGTTGACCGTGATGATGGGGTTCAGGTCTGGCGAAGAACGGTTTCTGAAAGCAGGTAAGACAAAAACAGAAGCCAAAAAATAAACAAAGTAAATAACGGTGAAAATATGGTAAAATCTGAAAATGTGGTAAAAATCAGGCTGCTGTGAGGGCTTTTCTTTTTTCCTGGATTGCTTTTCAAAATACTTGTCGGTTGGTTTTAGAGAAGTGGGTGGGCGCTGGTCAATCAGGGCTTTTTAAAACAACATTGATTGGGTTTAGGGACAGAGGACGGTTGGGGGATCGTTCAGTCAGTCAGTCAATTAATTAGTCAGTCACAGTGGCCTCTAGTGGATTTACGCAAGAACAGCAGGCATGAATGGCACTTTCGAGAGAAATTTGCGATCTCAAAAAGCAGGTCTCTGGTGGATTCGCAAAACAAAAACTGCAAAAAACAAAAATGCACTTTCTGGGATGTATTTGGCACTCTCCAAAAATGTATATAGGGGTACGTAATCAGAATGAGCTTGGGTTGAAAAAAAAAGAAACTTGGACTTTTGAGATTAAATAACCCATACAAGTAGCTGCAAGTAGCCATGTAATAATTAGGATAAAGTACATTCAGGTGGTTGTTTTTGCAGAATACAGCCCTTCACTCTTATATATGCTTTGCTTTGCGTCAGGCTGCTGATAAGCCTGTTGTGCTTTATTCTGCGATAACAACCACCTGGATGTATTATTTTACACAGAGTTGGTCCAAATTTTTAGAAGACTAGAATTTTTACCAGCAAAAAATTGGCTAATTCAGATGCTCCACAGGTTATGTTGCCACAGTTCTTCTGGATTTCGCCTGTCCTAGTTTGTTTCTGTTTCTACATGTCTTTCCAGATGGACTGGATGATGTGAGATCTGATCTCTGTGTGGAGCACAGACTTTTGTCTCCTTGTGCATACAAAAATCTCACTAGATTTTTACAATTAATAGCACAGATAATGCATGAAAATGTAAACAGACATTTTTTTTACTCACGCACTACACCAAAAGGTAGAAATAACTGACTAGACGATTTTTTAGCTGGTAAAAATATTAGTGTACTAATAATTTTAGCCATACAGTATATTCATATCTCCAAACATCAGATTTCAGTATGGGAGTGTAGGATTACTTTGACAATGAATAATGTGTAAAGATGTAATCATAAATGTGCAAGTTGAATGTTATTTCTTCATTCAGAGTGATAGAAAATGACTGTGGACAAGAAGATGAAGCAGAGAAGAGAGAGCGAGAGAGAGAGAGAGAGAGAGAGAGAGAGAGCGAGGGAGAGAGAGAGAGAGAGAGAGAGAGAGAGAGAGAGAGAGAGAGAGAGAGAGAGAGAGAGAGAGAGAGAGAGAGAGAGAGAGAGAGAGAGAGTAAGTACTGAGAAAGAGAGATCTGAATTCTGACTGAGTCAACATCAAAGCCGTGCGATTCTCTTTTTTCCCCTCTTTGGTCATATATGATTTCCTTCAGCGTCCTCAAAGCGCACTTATAAGTCTTAAGGCTCAGTGTGTGTGGAGCCCCTCAATAATTCTGACCTGGATTTGATTTGCTGCCAGCTTTTGTTCTAATTACATCTCAAGTGCACTCTCTGAGTTTAGAGAGACTTTCCCATTTTCACTTACATGAAACGGTAAAATGAATTTAGCACAAAGTTTTTGAACTTTATTGAAATTGCATAGTTTCCATATTCAGAAGAAAGTTATTTTTTAATCATTATTAAAAGTCAGAGCAGCTAAATACTTTAAACTCCAAAAAAGAGATGAGAAAACTAATTTAAAATCAAACCTTGAATAACAATCAAGCTCTACATTTACTGGTTCTTGCATGTCATGTGACCAAGCTGATTTTATCTAGGTGGTTTTGATGAGTTTTGAGTTTATTTTTTGAATTATTTGATGTTTTCTGTGTATTTGTCTTTTAAGAAAAGCTTTACTTTGACATGATTTTTTTTCTTTCATACACTGTAAAAAATGCTAGGTTTCACACAATCGATTTGTGTTGGGGCAACATGAAGGAATTAAGTTAAATTAGTTTTTACAATTTTAAGTTGATCGAACATAAAACAATTAAGTTGTGCCCAAAAAACTCAAGAATTGTGTAGTAATTTAAATTAAGCTGGTACAAAAAAATCTTTTTACCCTTAAATTAAGCTAAGTCGTTTGAACAAACAAGAAACGTCATTGTTTGAGTGTACAGTTTGTTTATAATACAGGGTAAGTTAAGTTTTTTGGACTGATTTCATGTTACCTTTTCAGTTGAACTTTTTTGAAGCTTGAAAGTTTGCTTGCAAATTGCTGGTAAACATTCACTTTCACTCATACTACAATCCTGTCACCATATGAACTACAAATCCTGTCATGCACCTTGTTTCATGTTCACCTTTGATTACACACAACTGGGAGCTGCTCAAGGACTGATTACTCAGAGTATATAAACTGCTCACTTTGCTACACACTTTGCTGAGTCTTGTTGGTTTATCCCTGTAACATCACAAAGCGTTTCCTGTGTTGACCCTTGCCTTGTTTGCTGGTTTTTGTTTTTTGCCTCCTACTGGATATCAACCTTTTGCCTGTCATTTGACTACGCTTTTGGATTTAGATGTACACTAAAAAAAGGTCTCTGCAAAATTGTTGCAAACAATTTATATGGGTTGAATTGAAACAAACAAATTAAATTAAGTTTAAAATGTTCAACTTAATGTGTTTGTTTAAATTCAGCCCAAATAAATTGTTTACAAACACTTATCTTAAAAAAATAAAGAGTAAATCCAATGAATCATCTCTGAATCATTTTTTTCAATGTACCCGTTTGCTCCTGTGATTGACCATTGCTTGCCTGACTACTGTTCTTAATAAAACTGCATGTGGATCCTCAACTCCGTTGTCCAGCGCTTTCAGTTACAGCCTCATTGCCCAAATACAGACAAATAAGTTGAATTATTATTCAGATGATTTTTTGGCTTTCACAGAAGAAAATAACTCATACAGGTTTGCATTAACATAAAAATTTGTACATTTTTTTTTAAATTTTGCTTTGCTTTTTTACTTCACTAAAAAAAATTATACTTTGAACCAACTCAAAAATAATGTACTTTAACAAACTAATATGTTACAGCTTTTTTTTTTTATCAAAGTATAATTTACTTTGGCTCAAACTATTAAATTTCATTTATCTAAATCAGAAATATTTATTGTTGTCAAAAAAAAAGACATTTCCAGAATGTAATTATATGTTTGCTATGAAGACACTTTAAAAAAAAAAAAATGTAACCACGTTTTCAGATTTTACCACATTCTCACCCTGTTATTTACTTGTTTATTTATTTATTTATTTTTTAGCTTTTGTTTTTTACTTACCCGCTTTCTGGAACTGTTCTTTGCCAGACTTGAACCCTGTCATCACAGTCAACTCCTCTCTGCATCTCAAGTCCTCCGACACACATGGTGAGCTAACTGGACAAACTGGTAACAGTGAACCATACGGAGGTAAGCGTTCAGCTGCTAGCGCAAAAAGGAACTGTGTCATACCACCCTGTATCATTCATTTTAAAGACGAAATGCAGCCATACGTAATGCTGGCTACAAAATTCGCGATATCCAGAAATGTATATAGGAAATTTTCAGAATGAACCTATGTTGCTTTAAACTTTAATGTAATGTAGATTTTTATGGAATTTTGTTTTACCCTTAATTACCCCTTAATTTGATTACGGCCAAATTGCTGTAATTTTTTTTACAGCTAAATTTTTACATTTTCCTAAAATGATAGTTTTGACTTGTTTGAAACTGAAAAAATTTATTTAATATTAATCCAAATATTTCAAATTCAAATAAAATCCAAGTAAAATTGTACTTTGCAACTATAATAAATATATATAATGTTAGGCTATGCTATTGCTAGTTATTTTATTTTCAATAATGAGGTGAACTACCTGCTGGTGTTTTTTAGAATGGCTATGAAATATCAATGTCAAGATGATAATTGAAATCATATTAGAAATAGATAATTCAATTCAATTCACCTTTATTTGTATAGCGCTTTTACAATGTAGATTGTGTCTAAGCAGCTTCACGTAGAAGATTATAGTAAATTGAAACAGTGTCAGTTCAGTTTTCAGTGTTTAAGTTCAGTTTAGCTCAGTTCAGTGTGGGTTAATAATCACTACTGAGAGTCCAAACACTGAAGAGCAATTCCATCGATGCGCAGCCCTACAGATCCCGAACCATGCAAGCCAGTGGCCACAGCGACGAGGAAAAAACTTCACCAATTGGCGAAAGTGAAGAATTAAAAAAACCTCGAGAGAAACCAGGCTCAGTTGGGCATGACCATTTCTCCTATGGCCAAACGTCTTGTGCAGAGCTGCAGTCTAGGCGCCGGAGGCTGGAGAATTCTGGACCTCAGCGAAGACCCGTCTGTCCCTGGAGCGTCACAGGAATTAGTCTCATGCTCTCCACTCTTCCATGACCACCACAGCAGATGCTCAGGATACGGCCTGGTCCAGGATTATGAAAACCTTGGGATCATCTCGTCGCTGGTCTTGGATTGCATCAGTGGCACTGCAAAGTCTGAGGGCCTCGGGATGAGTACCCCCAGGTGGAAATAGAGAATAAAGAGAATAATTAGCGTAGCTGCTGGTCCTAGTGTATATAAACGAGAAGCAAAAACCTGCGTGGGGCACACTCATGCGTCATACAGCTAAGTGATGTACTGAGTGTATGCTTTGTTAAAAATAGAACATATAAGTAATACCTTTTTCATGTGGTCACGTAACATGAAAACAGCTGGTTTAAAGCAAAAATACTAATTTAAGAAAAAGTAATGCTTTTATTTTTACCTGTAATTTGTGGGTGAGTTTTTTGCTTTAAGCCAAACTGAATATAACATTAAAACCATATTTTTTACTTAATCCAATATAAAAATGTGTATGAAAGACAGTAGTTTCACTTTTCAGTGTATGACTTGGAATACAGCTCACATTAATGGTATGTTCATTTCTTTCTTTCTTTCTTTCTTTCTTTCTTTCTTTCTTTCTTTCTTTCTTTCTTTCTTTCTTTCTTTCTTTCTTTCTTTCTTCTTAGTGTACACTAATTTGCAAAAGTTATAATATTTTATACTAATCTGCATTTATTTATGCTGCAATCTCAAGCTCAAGCTCCACTATTTGTCACGGTTGTGGATCTGTCTGTTTCTCTTGCATGTGTGTGTGTGGATGTGGGTGTGTTTGTTTGGTTGTATCTTCACCGCGTGGCTATGTGTGTTTACATTCCTCAGCTGAGCGATCACGTGTCTTGCTGCTACTCAGTCTTACTCAACTGTTATCTATTAACCACAGGTGATGCGCATTACCGTGCGCCTTTATATGTTCAGTGTTTGTAGATAGTGTTTGTCACTTTGTTGTGTTCACGTCTGTGTCCTGTTTCCTGTTAGGCAGCTCTCGCTGACACCGCTGGTGGTGAGTCCTCATAGAGACTGTTGCTTTTGGATAATTCAGCGCTGTTTGCTTTTTCTCCTAAGAGATGTTACCGTTGTTGAACTTTATGAGAGATCTCCCTGTATCTGTCCCATCGAAGAACTGCTACCGCTGTTTAGCATGGTTGAACTTATGAGAGATCTGTTACTCTGAAGAACTATTGCCGCTGTTTAGCGTGTCGATTTCCTTGAGAGATGCACCACTGCTCAACCCTATCCTTTGTTATCTGGTGAGCTCTATACCAGTTGTTCCTGTTATCTCTGTTAATAAATCATCTTGCATTCACTTGCATTTGGGTCTCCTGTGTATTTGTGACACTATTGAGGAAAAATCACAAATCTGTTTACCTCAATTGCCCTCAAGACATACACAAGTTCATGAATGAATGTTGTGCTATTTTATGCCCCAGTTTTGAGTACAAGGCACATGGAACGACGGCAAGAGTCTGGGTGGACAGCTGGAGAGACAGACCTCCAACAGCACTCTCTCTTTCTCATTCTCTCTACACACACAACATGCTCACAACACACCCATTGGTATTGGAGGTTTACAGACTCTCCATATGCGTAATGTATTTTATACACTAAAAACCACTTATTATATGGCCCTACCCCCTAAATCCAACCCTTACAGGAAACGTGGCAAAAGTCAAAAGACCCCGTTTTGTATGATTTAGAAATTTTTTGAATTACAAGGACATCAGGCATGTTCTTATAAATCACTGTAATATTATACAACTGTCATACCTATGTATGTCATTATACAAAAAACTGTCCTTGTAAACCACTAAAACCAGTAGACACACACACACCCACACCCACAGAGAGAGCTCTCCCTCCAGCAGCTGTTAGCTAAGGTGATAGAGGAGTGCTGATAGCAGTAGAGGTTGTTAACAACCTGTGTGCTGACGCATTGTGTTGGATGAAGTCCATTTCAAAAACCAACACACAACCTTCAACAACACCTCCTTCCAGAACAATGCAAAACATTTTTTTTTAATATCATGGGGAGAAAAGCCTTTTTTTTTTCTTTTTTTTTTTTTAAGATCACTAGGAGCAAGTCCTTGCCAGAAAATGATTATTTACATTTAGCAGATGCTTTTTAAGCTACTTACAAAACAGGAACAACAGCATGTGCACGAGCCAACAGTATTCATAATGTACAATGCGGGTTTATTACACTTGTGGATTAGAAAGGAAGTGGAGAAATGGAAATAAATGATAATGATTAATTTGTGTATTATAGTTTAATTGTGGTTTTAAGCCTTTGCTTATTATGTTCCAGGTCAAACCGACCTGCTTTGATTTGTAAATTTAAACATTTACAATTTAAATTGAATCATTTGGCAGATGCTTTCCAAAGAAACTTACAATTACAGACACTAGATTCAATGAAAGAAACCGAAAAAATATGTAAATACTATTACGATTCCCAGTTAGATTACATTAGTTATATAGTTATATATGATTTACTATTATTATAAATTTTTAGATAAATTATTGATTTTTTTTCTCCTTTTTAATTTAATTAATTAATTAATTTATTTTTCTTTGAGTTTTTCGTTTGTGTACTTGATGTTAAGTGTTGGTGTTTATTGTGTTAAGTGTGTCATTCTTGTTATATGTGAATTACCACCATGTCAGAATGAATTGCCGCAAGGGGATTAATAAAGCTTTAAACTAAAACTAACTATATTTATGAGTAAAGCATTTGTTTTGCTTTTCGAGCTATTGATGAGTTAAGAAAGCAATATTTGGTGGGATTAGCGTAATCTTCAATTAAAAAATAAAATATAGTTGTTATTCTGACCAATATTAATTTTAAAAAGATAAATGGGTAACACTTTTAAAAAATGATCTATTAGTAACAATTAATAATACCTTTAGTATATTGTTAACATTATATAAGTTAAATAATGTTAGTTTATGTTTGTTATTTAAGTTAAGTAATGTTAGTTGATGTTAACTCACGGTGCATTAACTAAAGTTTACAAGCACAACTTTGGATTTTAATAATGCATTAGTAAATGTTGAACTATAAATGTAATACATGCTTTACAAGATTATTCATACTCAGTTAATGTTATGTTAATGCTAACATAATGTTAATGCTAAAGAAAATACATTAACTAACATTGACTAATGGATCATTATTCTAAAGCATTTCCGATAAATACTCTAAACAACATTACACTTGTTTGAAATTTGAAATAAAAAGAAAAATACTAACATTTTACAAAAACTCACACCTAATAAATAATTAACCTAATGTTACTAAAATACTTTATTTTTTTAATAAACCTAATACACTTTAATAAACATTTAATAAAATAAAATTAAAATTAATTTAAAAAAAATAATAATTAAACATTAAAATAAAAATAAATTCAAATTAATATTTAACAAAATTAAATAAACTTTAATAAACTTAATAAAATATATTTACCAACATTAACTAATGGACCATTATTTTAAAGTGTTACTGATAAATGCTCTAAATAACAATACACTTGGTTGAAATTTGGAAAAATAAAAATACCAACATTTTACAAAAACCCATACCAAATAAATAGTATTGAAGATTTTTTTTAATTGTCTGATGTACTTTTTAAACTAGAGGGGTGCGTAAAAATAGTACTTAAATTTCGTTTTAATATATCTCAATTATTTAATTGGCTTGGGCAACAACTACACTGCAAAAAATGCTTTTCTTATTAGATTTTTTTGTCTTTTTTCTAGTCCAAATATCTACAAATGCTTATAGCAAGAAGCGTTTTCCAGACAAGCAAAATATAATGTCTTGTTTTCAGAAACAATATGCCAATATTAAGGGAGTTTTTATTAAGATAGCAAAATAATCTGCCAATGGGGTAAAAAAGTAATCTTGTTTTTCCTTTTGACATTAGATTATTTTCTTACCCCATTGGCAGATTATTTTGCTTGTTTTAAGGAAAAACTCATTGCATTTTTGCATACTTTTTTTTTTTTTTTTAACAAGACAACATGTTTTGCTTGTCTACAAAATTATTCTTGATTTAAGCATTTTTAGATATTTGGACCAGAAACAAGAAAAAAAATCTAAATAAGAAAAGCATTTTTTTTGTAGTGTAGCATGCTGATTATTCAAATAAATTAATTTTCATGAAATTTTTATAATGATTTTGTTGATTTACAATTGATAACTTACAATATATGAGTTGTATGACGAAAAATAACCCTACAGTCTATCAGAATTTGTACTGACATATTCAAGATCAATGTTTTTCATGCAATGTCAGCGTGAACAAACACATCGATTAAGATAATTAAGTGGTACGATATTGTATACATTGGTATCACATCGTAAATTGCCATGTTACTTTGTTACCTACACCACTGTGTATAGATATACAATAATATTAGTTAGGCATATGTGTGGTAACATGCATTAACATGCCCAAAGCAAAGTAGAATCACGCATTTTGTTAAAAGCATAACCACAAGCCGTGCAAGCTGATTTACCAGCAGCTAAAAACATCGATGGCGACCAAAATTAGATTGTAACCGGATTTCTTTTGTAGGAGAACATTAATTTAATGTCCCAAAATTTCCTCCCACTCGCAGTAGGACAGTCCAAATAATCCCTCCCTCTCTCGCGCGCTCCTCCTGGCCAAAACGCCTGTGCTCCTTCAGTGGGCTTCATTCAGATGGATAACTTCAGGAACATGGCTCTGCCAAACACTTCACTTTTACTCATTGTTCTTCAAATGTGCGCTCTTGCGTGGCAAGGTAAGACAATTCCACGTGTTCTTTCCCTGCGGTGCTGCTTTTTGTGGCTGTTTTGTTTATTTTTTTTGGAGATAAACTTTCTGAAGAGTGTTTCGACCGCGCGCGTTTGAATGAGATGCACGCGGATGTTTGGGATGCTGCAGATACTGTATACTGTACGGTAAATGCAATGTTTAACTCTGCTGTTTTACCCGTTTTCTGTGTACTGTGGAGTTTTCGACGGTTACAAGTTACATAGACCACATTTGTAAAGCCTTTTTTACATTTTGCCTTTGTTTTTCGCTTGAAAAAAACTGAAGTTTGTCATCACAACAGACTACACGTGAGCTCATAAATACGTTGAACTTGTTCAAACAGACACACAGCATACAGAACGCATACAGTAATGTAGTAGTACTAAACAATCAGTTTATAATCTTGCCTATATCCTCATGTGAAAAAAACGATGTAAACTGTAGCTGCAAACAGTAAAATATGGCAAGCACTGATAAACAATAGCAGGTGGATTGCCATTAAACACGTATATTAAAATTTTAAACACACATATAAAACATATCCTGTTTATTTGTGTATATGTGTATATAAAGAGTTGTATATAAAGAGAGAGGTCAGTGTCATCTGACATTTTCACCTAAATCGAGCATCTTTCTTGCACTGTAGAAAATGCAAGGTTCCACATAATTCATTCATGTTGTCCCAACACAAACCGATTAAGTTAACTTAACAAATGTAAGTGGATTGAACATAAAACAATTAGGTTGTCCCAAAAAAACTCAAGAATTATGTTGTTTCAGTTCGTTTTAAACAAGTATTTTGAGCAAGCAGCAAAAATCTTTTTTTTTTTTTTTTTGAGTGTAGCCTTCATGTTCACTTATTTCTTTTTAAAGGCAATGAAAAGAAACTATTCGTTGCCATAAAGGTGAAATTACTGAACCTACATACAGCAGCCTGAGAAAAATATTAATCCTATTAGGAAACTTCAGACGACATCGTTTTTGCATTTAACCTCTTCATGTATACACTAATAATCAGCCTATATTATCTAGTAATATAAAGCAAACAATAATTTTTCAAAGCAAATAATTATGTTCAGGTTCATAATTAGCCAATTTGTTGTTGCGTCTGGTTATTTCTATGAGGAAATGCTACAGACCATGGGACTGACCACAATTGCAGGCTTTGTGTGTGCGTGAGTGTCTGTGCTCAGATAAAATCTGTGGAACTCTCTTAGAATGCTCAATGCGATGATGTGAGAGATTTTCACACAGAGATAAGTAAGCTGTCCACAATATGCAAAATTCAGTAGTTTATTAACAATTCGTTGCACACACTTTTTTTGTACACCTATACTTCAAACAACCTTGATCATGCATATTACGCTGCATTCAGGGGTGCACCCTCTTAAGTGCATGACCTAGATGACTACAGAACAAGCCCTTCTCATTAGGGAACAGATGATGGACCCCCACTGCATAATCCTCTGCTTGTCCATCTTTATCTGTCCCCCGTCGTGTCGTCGATCTACCTTTGTTTTCCTTGTCCTCATCATGTTTTCTCCTTTTTCATATTTTGCTCGGTGTGGAATGGATCAGCACTGTCCTGTAAGGTTGGTTCCCCCAAAGGCTCTTAACAAGCCCCTGTCCTTATACCTTCTGTTCAGCCTTGTGTTAATAAGGTCCCTCCAGTCCCCCAGCAGATGAAGTAAAGCTGTCTGTCCTGGGATTATTGACTGAACACCCCGCTAGATAACAGCCCTATGATTAAGAGGGGTCACCTTGCTCTTTCAGTGTAAGGGGTGATTTTTCATCCAAGAACTTGACATTCAAAATGTCATTATTAGAAATGATGCACTGACTGTCATGTGGATGATGTGTGTGTGTGTGTGTGTGTGTGTGTGTGTGTGTGTGTGTGTGTGTGTGTGTGTGTGTGTGTGTGTGTGTGTGTGTGTGTGTGTGTGTGTGTGTGTGTGTGTGTGTGTGTGTGCTGGAAAAAGACTTATTGAAAGACTTAATGAAAAATGATGATTGTCATTATTAACTATATCATCATCATCATCAAATTATGATTGATGTGTCTGCGTTTGTAATACTTCAGTGTAGATTGTTAGCGTCTTTAACCCTAAAATGTAAATAATAATGTAATGTAAACATAATAATAATAATAATTACGTTCACATTAATCACTATATTATGTCTAATGACAATATAATGACAATATAATCATATATTGTCTCACAGTTAGCCAATTTATATTAATTAACCATGCAAACTTAAAAATAAAATAGTATCAAACTATAAATGTACATATGAATATACATTGATATATTGATTTAGCATATATTGATTTAATCAACACATTACTATGTGACACACACACACACACACACACACACATATATACAACATAGGCTCATTCTGAAAACGTAGCCCTATATACATTTCCGGAGGTCTCAAATTATGTAGCCAGAGCTACTTATAGCTGCATTTCGTCTTTTAAACAAATGCTACGAGGCGATATGATGCCGTTCCTTTTCGCGCTTATCAGCTGACTGCTTAAATCCGTATGGATGGCCTCCCGCTGTTACCAGTTTTGTCCAGTTAGCTCGCCATGTACGTCTGCGAACTTGAGACGCAGAGAGGAGTTGACGTCGACGACGGGGTTTGCGTCTGGCGTATAGCAGTTCCAGAAAGTGGGTAAGACAAAAACAGAAGCTAAAAAATAAAATAAACAAGTAAATATCAGGGTGAGAATGTGGTAAAATCTGAAAACTTGGTAAAAATCAGGCGAGGGCTTTTCTTTTTCTGGATTGCTTTTTAAACCTGTCGGTTGAGTTTAGGGAAGTGGGTTGGTGGGTCAATCTGTGCTTTTGAAAACACTATTGGTTGGGTTTAGGGAAGGAGGAGGGTGGGTCAGTCGATCGGTCAGTCAGTTAGTAAGTCGACAGCGGCCTCTTGTGAATTATTGCGAGAACTACAGGCACGAATAGCAAATTTGAGATCTGAAAAAGCGTACACTGGTGGATCTGGTGGATTCGCGAAAACAAAAATTGCAAAAAAACAGCTCCTGGGAAGTATGCATTTATGCATACAAACACATTTATTATTATTAGGTTAAATTGGATTAGAAACTGTTAGTCATTTGCTAGTATTTTTCCAATTTCTGTGTAAACTGTCAAACTGATACCCTCTTATTTTAGCAAACCATAATCATAATGTACTATTAATCCAGTTTACTGTACATTAATAATATTGGTAACACTTTAGTTTAGGTCACAATACACAGTATTAACAAACCATTAACTAACACTAATAGCTTAATAAACTACTAATTAGCTGTTTATTGATAGTTTGTAAGCTAGAAATTGGGTTTAGGTTTTGGATAGGATTAGGGATGCAGAATAAGATCATACTTTATAACTTTAATGAACAGTTAATATCTTAATAATAGGCAGGTAAGTTAACAGCATGAATTGTGACCTAATCTAAAGTGTTACCATATTATTCATCAAACTATAACTGACTTATTGGGCTTCGTTCAAAGCCACAGTGCAATATATCTCAGTATCAAGGCCCTGTCAATCAAAGTAAAAAATAAAGTGAAATATCAGTGAACAATCCTACTACAGGGCATCCGCCAAAAAATGCATTTTTAGCTGAGATGTCCACACACTCATTCCCTCCATTTCATATGAGCTGCTTTGTGTGCCAGGGACAAAAAAGATGCCTTGCGTTGGACTTCCTGCTTCCCATAGCAGCTCATGACCCACAGCAAAGGCCATACAATCGAGCGGCTGTTCCTCCTCTGAAGGGCTTTCTATGCCCAGGGTTGAGCCCTGTCTGTCACACTTGACATTGAGTGTCATGTTGAAGCCTGTGGGCTCATTGTTTTGAAGGTGAATATCACTGAAGACCTCAATAGGGATAATCGGCATTGTTGGTTTGGTGTTCGGCTTCAGTGAACAACAACATGTGGATTAGATGAAGGTTGCGCCTTGCATAATTGGGATTCAGTTGTCATTATGTTCAACGATGTATTGTTTTGACCCCAAGTTTATGCTTATTAGTGTTTAATATGAGATATCTGAATGATTAGAAGTGGTTTGTCTTGAGTTTAAGAGTTAATCTTTAATCTAATCCAATCACGCTGAGTTTTAATGAGTTTAACCAGCAGGGGGCAGCAAGAAGGCAATTAACTGAATAAAACTAAACACTTGTGTTATTGATTGTAAACATGCAGGCATGCGTTGTGTTTGGATTGTGCACACTTTAGTATACTTCATATCTACATTTACAGATATACTGATGCATGTATTCACCTTTCATGCTGTGCTGGTGTGTTGTGTATACAGTTTCAAATGATGTATCTTGTATTTGTCATCACTTTTATACATTTGGTCGAAATGACGTTAATGTGAGGATTGTTTTTCTTTAAATTAGTGCTCAGATGTGATGTAATGGAAAGCACAGATGATTAATTTCTTACAGTAATGACCGTTTTATGTAAAATGGTTTATGGAAAATGAAAAATTGTAGTCCCTGTGGATTAAGCCAAAGTCACACTAGAGTTTGAGTTTGCGAAATTCTGTCGTACGGCGCTGCGAAAAGGGGCGGGATTAAACAAGATGATTAGACATTTTAAAAAGCGAGTGATTGCTCCATGTTTTAAATTTCAGTTCAGAGAGGTCATGTTTTGATCCTGGATTGATCTCACGCAGTCAAGTGATGCGATTTCGCAGGTCAGAGTTCACCAAGCTTGAACTTTGCACTGCAGAAACCTGCGAAACTCGACGCATGACCCTGCGTTTCCGGTCTGATGCATTCGCGTGCGTATGAATGGAAGTCTATGGGGAGTAAAGTCCAGTGTGACCGCGGCTTTAGTCGACTGTAGGAAAGGGGCGGAGTTTAATCGGTCAACATCACCTTATAAATATTTTTGTTCCACAGAAATATACAACTAAATATATAACTAAAAATATAATTCTGATGAGATTTGAATGGATTAAAACATAAAAAAGACATGCAAAAATTAATTGTTAACAATAATATTTGAATTACCTACCTGACGGTAGGTGCATTTCTATTTCATGCCAAATTTATTTCTAAAGATACTGTTTGTTTTCATGTCACATGTCATATATGCATTTTTAAATATATTAACTATACATTTATGTTTTTTATTTTTTTATTTAACACTCTTTAACATTCCTTAGTTCCTAATTTATCAGGTGGAATGAACCGCCAATTATTCTGGCATATGCTTTTTTAATGTAGCAGATGCCCCATCCAGCCCCAACCCAGCACTGAGAGAAAACCCAGTGCTGGGAAAAACCCATGCACTCTATTTTTAACAATTAAATACAAATAATTTATCAAATGCAACAGTAAAAACTTGTATAATCTTACATTTGAAGAATTTAAGTATTAAGTGTTTGTCTAAGAATTCTGAAAAAAAAAATACATACTTTTTTGCTGAAAAAACTAAGCAACCATTTTTTTAATCATTGATAATGAAAAATAAGTATAAGTTGAACACCTCTATTTGATCATCAAATCATATAATTTCTAAAGAAGTGTGTGATTTTATGGGGGGAAAAAATCATATGACACTTTTTTGCTGCATTGTATGGTAAAAAAAAATGAACAAGAACAAATCTAACAAACGAATTTCAAAAATGTAACAGATCCCAAAGTTTTAAATGTTGCTGTTTACAGTCAATTTAATACATGAAGATTATATAAGAATGAAGAGTATATAAAAGCTACTCTGTTGCATTCAAATCAACAATAATGTGTAATTTATCTGTGGCAAACAAGCAAAAAAAATATGGTTCAAAATGTATTGCTAAAGGGTCACTCTTACAGAAACACTTCACATGTGCTATCACATATTAAAATCACATGTGAAATTCAATTTAATCCAATTCAAGCTTATTTGTATAGCGATTTTTACAATAATTATTGTTTCAAAGCAGCTTTACAAAAGATGCACATTATTGCATTACAATCAGATTAAGTTATTATTAAGTTATTATATACAGACATAGTTAACCTGCAATCTTATAACATATATTGTAGGTGATGTTTATGTGTTAGTTTAATGAAGTGTATTTGTGTATTAAGTGTATGTGTTGTCCTGGAAGGTTGGTGTCATCTCTTTGTAGGTGTTGTCCTTGAGGCATCATCTCTTGGGACGATTACCAATAGGACAATACTGCATGATACTGTCAAAATGCAATATTGCTGAGAATTGCACAAACAATATTCTTTACAACATAAGATTTCCCTAGAGAAATGCTATTTTTTATTTTTTTTATATATAATTTTTTATTATTTAATATTTATTATTTTAAATTTTTTATTCGCAGTTTTAAAAATATGTTACTTATATAATGATCATAGTGAAATAAACAGGTAAAAGATATTTCTCTGATCTAGTTAAATCTAATGTAGGGGATTTTATTACAATGAAAACCCTGGCAAATACTGCTCTGAGACACGAGGTTTACCTTTGGGCTGGTATAGCCAATAGCATTACAGCAACTACCGCGTAGGCAAGTAAAAGGCCCCATCTGATTGGTCAAAAATTTGCAACATGCAGAACACAAATTCTTGGCACATAAAATACATTTAAATGATCTCATATATACTATTATTAAGGGGTGTGAACGTACACTGGTCTCATGGTTCAGTTTGGTTAAGATTATCGTGCTTTGGACAAAAGCATCTGCCATCTGCTAATGGCTAAATGTAAATGTAGTCGAAGCAGGTTCGCCTCCCTTGCCATAGTATGCTACCGAGACATATGAGATAAATGACATCATAACAGATTATGATCTATTACTAAACGGATACCAAATCGTTTGTGTCTGCATTGCTGTGCATCAATGATTAATATTGTTTCTTTTGTTTGATATAAACTACCTGACAAAAGTCTTGTCGTCGATCTCAGTTGTAAGAGTACCAAATAATAACTTGAATTTTAGTTGACCAAGTGGCAGAAGGTAGATGTTTCTCATCTGTTGAACTGCATCCCAATCATCACAAATACTGCAGAAGACCTATTGAAACCTGCATGGACCCAAGATTCTCATAGAAATCAGTCAAGTTTGGTGAAAGAAAAATCATGGTTTGGAGTTACATTTAGTATGGGGGCGTGCAAGAGATCTGCAGAGTAGATAGCAACATCAACCTGAGGTATCAAGACATTTGTGCTGCCCATTACATTACAAACCACAGGAGAGGGCAAATTCTACAGCAGGATAGCGCTCCTTCTCATACTTCAGTCTCCACATCAAAGTTCCTGAAAGCAAAGAAGGTCAAGGTGCTCCAGGATTGGCCATCCCAGTCACCAGACATGAACACTATTAATCATGTCTGGGGTAAGATGAAGAAGGAGGTATTATTGAAGATGAAACCTAAGAATCTTGGACTGTGGAAGTCCTGCAAGAACGCATTCATTGGCATTCCAGATGACTTTATTAATAAGTTATTTGAGTCATTGCAGAGATAGATGGATGCAGTCCTCCAAGCTCATGGGAGTTATACACAATGTTAATTTCTTTTCCACTGCACCATGACTTTATATTCTATACTGTACATTATTTCTGTTAAGTGACAAGACTTTTGGCTAAGCAAATTCAGACCTTACTGTCCTAATGAAATAATTAAAAATCAAGGAATGATCATATTTTATTTTGTTAAAATAAGCGTGGTAATCTAGAGGCCTTTGCCTTTCATATAAGCCACTTCTGATACCAAATGATCAACTAGAAGTCAAGTTATTATTTGTTGTCCCTAAAACTTGGATAGACAACAAGACTTTTGTCCTCCTGTGAATTTTATTTCTTTTTCAAATATTTCTCAAAGGATATTTAACTGAGCAAAGAACATTTACAGTATTTCCTATAATATTTTTTCTTCTGGAGAAAGTCTTATTTGTCTTATTTCGGATAGAATAAAAGCAGTTTTTCATTTTTAAAAAAACATTTTAATGTCAAAATTATTAGCCCTCTTAAGCAATATTTTTTTCGATTGTCCAAGAACAAACCATCATTGTACAATAACTTGCCTAATACCCTAACTTGCCTAATTAACCTAGTTAAGCCTTTAAATGTCACTTTAAGCTGAATACTAGTGTCTTGAAAAATCTCTAGTAAAATATTATTTACTGTCATTAGGGAAAAGATAAAAAGAAATCAGTTATTAGAAATGAGTTATTAAAACTATTATGTTTAGAAATATGTTGGAAAAAAACTTCTTCGAAAAAAAATATATAGGGGGCTAATAATTTAGGAGAGTTAATAATTCTGACTTCAACTGTATATGTGAAAGGTGTGCTTTTGAAACATGTAAACCCTTGTGATTTAATCCTGTGATTTCATCATATGGCTTATCTAAGGTCAGTAACTCTAACAGGGTTTAGACCATTTCCCCTATAAAAATGATTTTGAACAAAAGATGAATCCCAACGAGACACTCAATCGGTGCTCAATCAAAGAGAGCAGCCCTTCACTCTCAAGCATAATTGAGTATTAGACTCTTTTGATCACGTCCCTGAAGTCGAGGTTTTGATCCTTCGGCTGCAGTGATGAGCCGAGACACAGGCTAGACGACAGCACCGCGGGCCACTTTTTGAAGTCACCCGCTTTGAGTTCAGCCAAAACAATGGCAACGGCATTCCTTGGTTAAATCCTTTGGTAGCAGGCAGAAAGGGGGGATGGTAGTCAGAGGTGTCTCAGATCCACAGGTGAGTTTACAGGCTTAGATCACTATCTGGAGGAGATAACTCTTATCAAAACCTTTTGTGACTTTCCAATTGTGTTGTTGACAGGAAAAGGCTCAGTATTAGTCATCTATAGTCTTCATCCGAGCTGTATTTGAACAAGGGGAGGCCTGATTGTTTAAAAAAAAGGCCATTTTGTGAAGGAATCCAAGCTGGCTGCTCTACATTTTCTGTTGGCTTACTTTTTAATGTTAGTATTTTCTGGGAAGTGTGTCAAACTTGCTGTGGCCATGATCCGACAGGGGCCGTTTGAGCTGCCAGCCAGTTCTTATGTTGCTTCATTCAGTGATCTGTGGAGATTCTTGCAGTTCTGCATGGCACGGTCTGCCATCGTCGCACATTAGATGGATCAAAATTCCAAATTCTGCTTACTGAATAAATTTGTAAAGAGACAGGCTCATGTGGTATGTAGCGATGGCATGTTTATCAAAGTCAGATGTGGAGACTGACCACATTAATGAAGCGTGAGAATGAATAACAATCATCCAAGTGCAACGAAGGGGGTGAAGAATTTACAGTGGACGGATGCCAGCTCTGTCTGCCCCTCCTTCACTTTCTCACAGACTGCGCTTTTTATTTTAATTTTTAGAAAGCTGTAAGAGGAATCCAAAATTAGATTTGTCATGCTAAATTGTCCTAGTTTTTTCCTCATACAGGGTATTCAATAATAAAAAGAGCACTTACTCTTGAAACGTCCTCATCTGTTTGACTTATTTTGCTCTGTAGGGATACAAAAGGAGTTTTTCCATCCTTAAAATTCTGGCTGGTTCTTTGCATACAATGGAAATGAATGAGGATGGATGAAGCTCCAAAATCAGGAGAGCACAATGAAAGTGGTCCATATGATTCATCTATATATAACTTTCCATGCATAATGATTAACAGAAATAAAACAAAGTCAAAAAATTATTTTTCAAGCATCAAAACAAAAGTGTAATTATAAATATTTGTAGTTTTTTTTCTGTATATTAGATAGATAGATAGATAGATAGATAGATAGATAGATAGATAGATAGATAGATAGATAGATAGATAGATAGATAGATAGATAGATAGATAGATAGATAGATAGACACATTTAAGTGAACACCTGCATTAATGCTTTCTATATCTATAACTTTAAATTTATTCAGCACATTAATGACTTTACATTTTTTGAGTTTTAATAATTTTTTTTATGGAAATGAGCAGCATGGACATTTTTTTAAATATCTCTTTTTGTGTTTTACATAAACATTACAAGTCATAGCAGTTTGAAATTACATGCACATCAGTGAATTAATACCTAGGTAAGCTATTCTTTTAATGTTGTAATATTTAATTGCCTGCTGATTCCTATTCCTTTGTTTGACATAAAAAGGCACACAGATATTTCCTCAACCAATGCTGCTAAGTCAAAATAATCTGCTTATGGATCAATAGCAATTTTATGCTTCATGCAACAGTGTTAAAGCCACAGCTGTAGACAGTTTCTTTAATGCCATTAAAATAAATAGGAAATACATAGTATGAGCTGATAAAAGGCTTAATTTTGCGGACCATGTCCCTTGTGATTCTTTGGCTTTATCTCATTATTATTCTCCACACTTCTAACCAGCTTAGCGCACCCGTCCAAAATGCGCTATTTAATTGGTTGAACGCAGGCCGTCATTTTTAAAGAGCCCCATCTGTGGGACACTGTCCAGGAACCGATTCAGGATCTGGCAGAAAATCTGCACAATGCAAAGGGGGGGATTTCGGAAGTCCTCGGATAATGTTTTCTCCAAAATCTCCTCTCTAAATCACTAGCTCTCATCCCCCGAAACCTGTCCATCTTTATCGTTTTCCATCTCTGTTTTCGGTCAAATCCACAGACAGCTGCGAGCACCTGGTGGCTCACTCATTTCTGAGTAGGCAGATGTGGATGTTTTTTTTTTCTTCTTCTTCTGATGTGTGTGAGTTAGTAGGTTGCTCATGTTACAGAAATCATCCAGCACAATAGTAGCACCTCGAGTCTTGCTGTCTGCCCCCTTCCCCCCACGGTCTCCGGCTCTCCTCCCACATCTCCCTCATGCCCCGCTCTCAGGCTTGGCTAGCGGCCCGTTCAGAGGGAGCCCGGGACTTCAGGCCCTTCATCTGTTTCACTTTCTCTAAAATCTTTATTGATTTTTGCAGACATTCGCGCAGTTGCCGTGTTTGTGTTTCAGGTGGTTGCAAGGTAATTCTCTGTGGCCGCGTTCTGCCAAAAATTCTGGACTGTTTTCTTTTGAAAATCGTTATTAGTTAACTTGATTTTTGTGTTTTGTTTCCTGAAGAAACTGTGAGTGGGGTTTGGTCAGGGCATCCCTAAGCAGTTACTACAGTTTTTGTGTGTGTGTGTGTGTGTGTGTGTGTGTGTGTGTGTGTGTGTGTGTGTGTGTGTGTGTGTGTGTGTGTGTGTATGTGTGTGTGTGTGTGTGTGTGTGTGTGTGTGTGTGTGTGTGGGACCATTCTTAAAGGGACAGTCCAACATAAAATAAAAGAGACTTTCAGGAATTTCTAAAAGATTGTCAACAATTTTACACTTAAAAAATATCTGTTGATTTAAAGGACACCTATTTTACCCCTTTTTCAAGATTTAAGATGTTTTTTGTGTCTCCAGAATGTTTCTGTAAAGTTTCAGGTCAAAACACCCATCAGATTATTTATTATACCTTTCAGAATATTGTAATTTTCTGTTCTGAGCACAATATAGCTGTTTTTGTTGCCTGTGCCTTTAATGCCCCATTCACACGAGGCGTCAGCTTCAACGTTTCTCATTCACTTTGAATGGGTGACGTCAGGCATTGCAAAACTGCATTGTGGATCCGTCGGCGCCGCTTTAGTGGCGTTGCTCGCTGCAGAAATTGGGACTTTCTCAACTTTTCAAGCACCGAAGGAAGCATCAGCCAATCAAATCGCTGTATGCAAATACACCAGCTCAGACAGTAGCCGATTGCTGACTAATTTCATTGGCTGACGCTGCTATGACGATCACGTCAGCCCCAACTTCAGACATGCCCTCTGTCAAGCGTTGACGCTGAAGCCCCGTGTGAATGGGGTGTAATGCTAGTTCTCCCTGCCCACCGTTCCCACCTGTCTGTCAGAGTGTGTCTCAGTCTCCGGCTGCGTCAGATACACAGCACAGTGACAGACATGAAGGAAGCAGATCTCAACGTAACGTTTTTTTTTTGTAAGAAATACTCCAGTAAGAACTTCACCAATGATTATTTGATGTATTTGTTGTGGAGTTAATTCAAGCCTTTCTGCAATGATGAGTCACACACAATGTCGCACACGGCGCGTTTAACTTTGCACTGTTTTTGCACAGTAAATGTGACAGGATACACACTGCGGTATGGATATTCGTTATGTTGATGTACAAAATAAACCTGAAGTCCATGAACCGGGATTAAAGCGTCTTCTTTTATAATTGTACTGACATGCGGCTGTGGTGAAAGTAAAGACGGTAAAATCGCTGTAATGCATCACAAACATACACTGTTTAAAATCGTTTTAAACTGGTAAAACTCATTCTTGACCACATTTGATGATGGTTGATGATCACAGCGTGCCGAACAGATCTTTTAATGCCAGTTGCTTTTTGCATATCCTGTCTTATTGATATTCAATTCAATTAAATTATAGTTAATACGCAGCTGTCAATCAAATCAGTGGTCAGGGAAACCGCACTCCTACGTCACGTTGCGGTGGGCCTCAAAATGGGAGGGATTTGAATCCTATTTTTAATGTCAGGGAATTAAAAAAAAAAAAACTTATTGTGTTTCTATCACTCCAATATGACTGTGGACACACTATACCTACGCACAGTTCTGTCCTAACAGCTTACCAAAGATTATTTTCATCATAGGTGCCCTTTAAGACCTTTGCGGACTGGAATAATGCCTCGTTTTGATGTGGCATGTTAAAAACTGGCCGACCAATGAGATTGGCACTTCTATTCACATACCTAAAGATGCTGAAATCACAGTGAATGCAACTTGGTGGCGCTAAAGCACATAACGCTCAAGGCAAGATAAATATGGAGCTGCTTTATTTGAGTCTGTGAGTGGATTCCATTCTGAAGGGCTCATCCCTATGCCCTGATCACTTCGAAGGGTCCCTCTGAAGGGATTAGAGCATAAGGATGAGCCATTCCGAATTAAGTGCAGTATGGGAAACCAAATAGCTTCCATGTTCATAGCATAATTGTGTTTTTTCAAAATCTGTCATGCCAAAGGGTCCTTAAAAGTGGCCAGTTTTGATCAGCAAGAATTAACCTCCTAGGGCCCGATTGTCCACATATGTTGAGAGCACATTTTTAGCTCTTAAGTGGCTATTTAAAATACTTTGAATGTTTTATAATTTGTTACAGACATACAGTGTCATCCTGCAACTGTTTTGCAGCATATGAAATGTCCCAAACCCTATTTTTAACTGTCCAAAATGGGAAAAAATGTTGTTTTTACTCTCTGATAGTCAAAGCAAGTAAAAAAAATTTCTATGTTAAATATGCATAAAAGAAATTTCAGGAAAAAGTGTTTTATGTAAATTCGGATCACGAATCCACATATATGGACATAATTTTTTTCTAAAAGTACATCATATCAAAAGATGATACTTGGATTTTTATTCCAATTAGGTTCTAATAAGCCCAAATAGCAGAGAAATAAAAAATGCATGTAAAAAACACATTGGGCCTTAAGAGGATAAAGAAACAAAAATTACAAAATAAACTTGTTAAATAACAACAAAAAAAAAAAAAAAACAATTTGGCCGCTTAGGTGCTGTTTGCACTATTGTGTTTTAGTGTTAAAATGCTTAAGTTTTGTCATCTTTGACTGCAAAAATAGAGCTTTTTGAAAAAGTTTTTAGTTTGGTAACACTGGTGTTCTGTTTAAACAACTCAGATAAATATGAAACCTAAATATGACTAAACTGCAAAATACTCTGATTAAAACTAAATCAAAATTTGCTGTCAAAATGATGTTGTCTTGATCTAATTAATTTATTCAAAATACACTAAAAACACCATTTATGCTAACTATAAATCTTCAGTTATGGGCATTAGTATTAGCATGGGTATTATTTGAGTATTATTTTTATATTTAATCTATTTTTGAAACCAAAATGAGTACAAAGAGTATATTACAGATTTGACAGATGTGAACACCTTTCACTTCTGAAATGACCATTATTATTTTGCAGTTCAGTTTGGTGCTGTTAGTGTGGCAGAAATTACACATTTTACACTATATATCATCATAAGTGCTCGAGGTGGTAGTGGCATGTGATCCTCCACATGTCTTATTATGTGGTAGAATGTCATGAGATGTATTTCAGTGCTTTTTGAAATTCGAGCAAGACATAAGTCATCCTGTGTCTCTGTTGGAGCATCTTTCTCGACAAAGGAGCTGTCGAGACCTTCATTGTGCTCCTCTGCTGATTACTGAAGGCAAAAATTCCTCCAGAAGCACCACACCCTTCACATCTCTTTGTCCTCCAGCGTGCAAAACTCTTCTACCATTTTGTTTTCTCATTTCATTTATGAAACAAGTCTTTCCATCATTCCTAATGGATATGCAGGAATGTGCTAAGAATTTCAGCCGAAGGAAATCTTGAAAACGAAAAGTAATTATTTCAGTTCATCATTGATAAAGTGTTACAGATATGGTTTCCTCAGTACCATATGTTGTTGCAGACTCCAGACTGTGTGGGCAAATGATCTTTTGTCTCATGAGTGAGTACAGTTTGATAAATATCACGCTGGCAAAGGTTAGCGCTCACTTATTTCAGTCAAATCAGTAAAACAGAAGTAAACAGAACATTCTTCATCTCTGAAATGTCATCCAGAATCACACAAACAGTTTGCCCTTTCTCTCCAGAGGTGCTGGGTTTGGATTTTGGGGGGTGTGCAGGCACAAAAGCAGGCTTTAGTTTCTTCCATCAAAAATATATCAATGTGGTTGTTGACTGTCTGGAATAGATTTTCATTTTCTAACCACAAGTTTGCCATGTTGAAAGTTTATATGCTGTGCAGTGGTTGCTCTTTTAGACTGATTTACTCTCAGCATCTTATATTCAAAATCTAACCAACATACTGTAGGAGAAACTGTGTAACTGATAAGAGATCTGTTGCATGGGTAATATCACCCAACACCCACAGTGGTGGGCACTGTGCCAACATCCTGCCATCTTTTCATTCTTTCCCGTACTCCCCATAGATCTGATAATCAAGCATAGTGGGCTTATACTGGCAGATCCCATACCTAGATATGAGTGTGTGCATATGCACATGCATATTCAATACTGTACTCCCACAAATCATAGCCCCACTCAAACCCTGCTGCTGTGCTAATGCAGGTCTTTGTAGTTGCTCTCCGTTGGGAATATGGCTGGTGATGAAGGCTTGTATGTGTTGGTCTGTAATTTACAGACATTCTTCAGGAGTCAGTGTGTAAATTTAGCAAAGATAGCCTTATTCATTGTGTGTTTGTGATTTTAAGTAAATATATATTCACAAATCTTTTTTTTTTTATTCTGTTGTGAAGTTTAAAACTGGAGCGTGTAATTTCCATCAGCAAATGATTGAGCAAACAAGTGGTTGCATCCAAATGTAAGCCATTGGTTGAGCGAACAGTGTGTTTACATGCACAATATTGCACCAAAAATCAGTCTAGTTGTAAACAGAAGACAGTTACCCACTGCTCTCGGTGTGTGCCCAATATGTGTGTGTACCTTGTGTGCAATGGCAGTAGATTTTCACCTTTGTGGGGACATTGTTTTGGTCCCCATGAGGAAAGAGGCTAGTAAAGTAATAATAAGTATTTTGAAAATGTAAAGATGCAGATCGTTTCCTGTGAAAGGTTGGGTTTAGGGGTAGGATTGGGGTTGGTGAGAGAATATACACTTTGTTCAGTGTGAATATCATTACGTCTATGGGAAGTCCCTATAAAGTACAAATGTGTGTTCACTATTCACTGCTGTTAAAGTCAGTAGAACTATTGTATATGAATGGAAGTAAAATGTTGGTGTTAAAAAAACTGCACTCTCTATTACTAATACTGGCCACTTTATTAGGTACGTATGTTCACTCCAGGTTTGGATCTTTTTTTAATTTTAAAAAGTTGCTTATAAACACTTTTAAACACTCATTTCCTTTAAACACTTCAAGGACAGATACAATTGGCAGGTCCTTCACACACCAGTTTATTCCTAGGATCTCTGCAAGGTGGTAATGATGGGGTATTTTTGATGGGAAATGCTGGATTACAATTGTGAATATGTATTACCCTGATATCTAAAAATACAAATGTAAAAAAAATGTGATTTTGTAGATATTTATACTTTTTAATAAATAACAATGCCTCAATAATACTCAGGTAGACTGTTGTGTTTAAACGCTACTCAACAGGTTCTAAGGGAACAATAATGTGCAAGAAAATATCTCTACTACACCATTATCACCACCAGCTAGCTGCCTGAACTACTGAAACAGGGCAAGATGATGATCAAGATCATGATCATGATGAATTCATGATGTTTACGCCAATTTCTGACTCTAGCATCACAATGTTGCTGCAGAAACTGAAACTCTTTGGACCAGTCAACATTTTTAAGTTTTCTATTTCATTTCAATGAACCAGTGTAAATTCTAGCCTCAGTTTGTGGTTGTTATCTGGCAGGAGTGTCACCATGTGATCTTCTTCTGCTGTAGTTCATCTGCTTTGAGGTTTGATGTGTTGTGTGTTCAGTGATGCTCTTCTGCAGACTTGCATTGAAATGAGTGCTTATTTGAGTTACTGTTGTCTTTCTATCAGCTGGACCATTCTGGACATGTTCCTCTGATCTCAGACATCAACAAGGCATTTTCCCCAACATACAGTAACTGCTGCTCAATTGACATTTATACTAGATATGTGTGGGGAAATCCAGAAGATTCTGAAATACTCATATAAGCCAAAGCAGAAACCACCATGCCACATTCAAAGTCCCCGTTCAAACCCTATTCTGCTGCTCAGTTTGAACTTCAGGAGATCATCTTGACCATGTCTACAAGAATAATTACACAGTCACTGTGTTTAGAACTAGAGATAATTCATAACCAAAGATTCAGAACCACTGATAACATCTCTGGAGTTACTATGAGTAAAATTGGCATTGACATACTGTATATAAAAACAAAGCGGACAGTACAGTATATCAGAAGAGCTTATTTAGGAAATGTTTAGTAAACATTCAGTCTTCTCCACTGACAAGATGGAAATAAACATATGCATGTTCATAATATATAAAGCATATGTTGGAATGGCACTGCAAGGTATTTCCAAAGACTTTAAATATACAAAGACAGTTTACATGCATTACTATGAATGGAGAATTGTGCAAAGTTCAGTATTGGCTGCCACAGCAAAGGAAGTCCCGCCTTCATGTCAGAATAGCCCATCTTTATAGTCTTGCGGTTCTTTGGCGGATGGGTCTGTACAGATGCATGATCATGCTGTTTGGCACTCAATTAATTAATCAACTGTGTTCATTTTGACTGGAGAAATGACATTACATCGCATATCATGTCTTTCCAGTGTCATCCTTTAAGTCTGATTGAAATTTAATTTGGATGGAGCTCAATTAAATTGATTGAGGAGATTTAATGCGTTTGAGCTCTTGTTTGTAAGTAAAAACATACTGTAGTAAACATGGGCTCTTTTAAAAAATATATTATAAGACATTGTATGAATAGGTTATTTATAGTCGTCAATTCAGATGAATCTGGTGTGGGAGAAACTAGGGCTGGGCGGTTTTTCCGATTTTTTCGATTAATTCGAATTTACGTTTTAAGACGATTTTATTTTTTACAAAATCGAGGAATCGCGGTTTTTTAATAAAAATATTAAAGCCGCTTTTCCACTATTGTGCCAAACCGTTCTAAACTGTTAGACAACCGTGCTGAATTGTGCTGATTCTGTGTGTTGACGTCGCGGCTCTGTTGATGTGCTGCCACAGCCGGTAGCGGAAGCGCGCCAGGGCGGACCGGCCTTTGGGAACACCGGGATCTTTTCCCGCTAGAGCAACAAGCGCCCCGCAGTCAGCCTGCCAGCTTCGCGAATGTTTCCATGCGCGTCGTGCTGTTGTTCGCGTCCCGCAGCCGTCTGTGTCTCCCGCGCGAGCTGCGAGACGGGGACCCGCGCACCACCTGAACGGCGTGTTGTAAATGTCGGTCACCGCAGAAAGTCAAATCTTTCTTTAATTTGGACTTTTGCTTGAATTACGGAGTGGCACAGTAGCTGTCAAGGTACTGTATGAATTAAATCATAACCCATATGTGCACCAATAAACAAGTAAAATGAATGAATGAATAAAATAAATATGGATTCTTAAATGTCAGTATTGTTTTTACTCTAAAAAATATCAATACGTATCGACAAATGTTTTATAAAAATAAAGCAATTTCCAACATTTCAGCTATAGGCCATTATACGATTCAGTTAAATATAAGATAGACCTTTAAATGTATATAGATATGTAACAGGTTTCTGTGGGTTTTTTTTTTCACGGTGATCTTTAATATATACTGGGTGGTGTAGCTACGCACAAATATTTTCTAAAACGTCAAGCAGATATTTGTCTATAGCTCGTTAGTTATTTATGAAGACAAAAAATAATTAAAATAACAAAAATAAAACTATAAAATTACAAAGATAAATGAGCAGCATTCTGCTAAATATAGTCCTTTATATCCTGATATGCTATGTGTTGTTTCATTCGTTTTTTTATATTTAACTTGATGCATTCGTTATTTAATATTTAAATACAAAATCGTTTAAATGGTTATATTTTACCATCAAAATGTAGTATATTTTATATCATTACCATATTTTGATATAAAACCGCTGTTATTTTATTGATTGTTATGAAATAATTTAAGTGCTGTATTTTTTATTAGTGAAAGTGTCCGCTCACTTTGACAAGGCCTGTCTAAATATATATTTCTGCCATGCCACTAATACAGATAAACTATTATTGCATTATCATTGTTTATTTTTCTGTTATGTACAGAGATTTGAATATTTATTTCCCCTCCAATCCATTTTAATCTTCACGTTACATTTTGGTCATTTTCTCTCCAAATAAAATTTGCCCAAAGCTGCACAACATATGACCTGCTGTGACTTCTATTGTAGCTATGTTTAGCATCCCTATATGAGAGAGTGCCATAACCGCGTTTAGTCACACTATTGCTTTTCTTTTACAAGTGAGCATGAAAAAAACTAGTTTCAGCATTTATTTAAATTTAAATGAACAAGGTAAGCTGGTAAGGTAGTTACACAGTAAAAAAAAAAAAATAATAATAAAAAAATAAATAAAAAAATCGAAATCGAAATCGTGAATCGGTCAAACTTTATGAAAAAATCGAGATTTTTTTTTTTTGCCATATCGCCCAGCCCTAGGAGAAACCATAAAAAAGACTATTTTATAAAGAAATTATTATTTTTTAAAAAATGCTGTTGATAAAGTTATATGTCCACATAAATTATTAAATTGATACTATTGAAAAATTCTAAATAGATAAATTATTTTTGCTTTTAAAATAAATGTTTGCACATACAGTATTGTGTAAAATCTGCCTTTGAAGTCATTTAATTGTGAAATATTTATTGTATAGACCCTTGGCTGACATCAAAAAATACATTTTTTTTAATCAAATACTAAATATAAAAAGTATTGATTACACTGTTAAAAAATGTTGTAGATTTACTTCTAAACATTTTTTTTGTAAGTATATAATACTTCACAAAACATTTCACAAATGTTAATTAAAAAAAACAAGTAACATCCAAAATTAAACAAAAAGTGCTCAGGGGTTGCTTAATAAATGTGTCGGTGCTCATTGGCTAAGGGATTTATCAGAATAAACAGCAAAAGTAAGTCTAAGGCACTTGAAAAATGTGGAAAAAATATTAAAAAGCCTTTATTGGCATGGCTGTTCCTAAAAACTGTGCCTAGCATTTCTTAGCGTTCCCACCAGTGACAATATACAACCACATCGCACTGCTACGAGTGTGATTTTGCATTTATAAAACAGTTCAACGGCACAATCGTGTATATAAAAAAGAAAATCTAACACGGAAAGTGTAAAAACTCTTTTGTATTAGGAACTACTTTCTTCCGCCATTCATTCACATCTGCAGCTGACATCAGAACAGCAGAAGCCGTTACTAATTCACCAACGTCTCTTTAGAGCTAGTGTTTAAGATTATAAGTCTGAATAAGTCTACAGAGATATCTCCCTGCAGTATTACTTACAGTCTATTACAATTCATTTCTCTGTTGCACTCGGTATATCACAATAATTAACCCAGAAAAAAGCAGCACAATCACTACCAGATTGCTGTTGTGTTTGCGATAAGAAAAAACGTTAAACACATACGGGAATTTCTTCTTTCTTTCTGCCAACACAGCACACTTTTCTGATATGCGAGTGCCTCACACTCAATACACTACAATTATATGGTATAAATACAGCACTACAACATACAAAAGAGAGAGAGATCAACTTAGTAAGTCACTTACCTGTTTAATAATGATTTGATCAGCTGTAGTTGAAAGTTCATGTTATGTTTATGTTTAGCTTCTAAGGGCTTATTATGCAATCTCCGTCGCTATCTTGTGGATGGACAACGTCTTTGGTCTGCTCAATGACAGGTTAATGGCCGCGGACGCGCTGTCTCTCAGAAATGATAAATATTTTAAAATAGGTACTATCCTTATAAACAAACTGCATAGTTGCAATCTAAACAACTACATTCTCGACCAAAAAAAGTACATTATGTTGTCCAACAGCTGCAATATTTGTCCAACTGTAGAGTGTCCTCCGCTTGTTGCTGTATGCGGGTGGAGTAATACACAAGAGTAAAGCAAGGCGGTACGAGTGCTGTTACTGGCAGAATATCTCACGGCTATCAGCCAATCAGATCCAAGAACCAGACAGAACTGTCTTATAAAGTTAATTATGCATGAAAATACCTACAACATATGCAAATGCAGAAATGCACTGCAAATACCACAGACCACAACGAAAATGTGTCGGGTGACCCCAAAAATTTCATAGATTATAGAGATGCACTCCCACTGCAAAATCATCCCAATCCATCTAACATTATAAATTATTTCCAAATAGAGATATTAAGTCATCTGGTGAAAGTGTAATCATGTCGCATTATATATCGCAAAATAAAAATTATCGCAATGTTAGATTTTTCCAATATTATGCAGCCCTACTGTAATACACATATATCAATTCATATATACTCATACATATACATACAGTGTTGGGGAGAATACTTTGTAAATGTATTTAGTTACAGAATACAGAATACCTGCTTTAAAATGTATTTTGTAATGTATTCCGTTACTTTGCTTAATCTTGGTACTGTATTCTAAATACTTGGAATACTTCCCCTTGAAAACAGCCTTCAAGTCTATTAAATGTCACACTATGCATTGGTAGCAATTTCTGCAGGAAACAGAGGGCCTCTAATGTTAAACATTATTGACTGACAGGGAAAAATAAATAAAACAGTATAATTATGTGTATTAAATAATGTTTATTTATCAAAGTGTCAACAAATTCAATTTCTGTTTCTGTAATAAAGATAAAAAGTGCTTGAACATAGACAGCATTACACTCTGTAATATACAATATATGTATATAATATGCATTTTGCTTACCCTTTGTATTTCACAGTCTGCACAGAAAAATATCAGGTATACAAGAAAAGAAAAACTTCAAAATAGTTTATGTAAAACCAAGGTAATGTAACAGGTTCTGGCCAACATTTTAATTTCTATTATAAAAACTTCTCACCTAAGAACAATATTGCAAATATTAGCAGAATGCAAAATGTGTTTGCTTTACAAAAATGTAAACATCAAAATGAACAAGTTTTGTCAAACATATTAGCCAGTAGCCACCTATCAACAGTACCTAACTACCTATGCTTTCCTAATCAACAGACAAGTAAAGGCGGTTGTAGTGCAGCAATAGAGACATTTCGAAGTGCTTATCCGTCATTCTGTTGCGATGAGGAGTAAAAATGAGTCCTCCCTGGCTGAAGAGTCGCTCTACAGGATGTAGTGTTGTACTTTATGAAGAGGGCTTTGAGCGTAAACGAAACCTCTGAAAGCGCAAACGTAACATCAAGCAGCGAATTCACGAACAATAACGGCAAAAAAAGCAGTTTATTTGAAAATCATGGTTGTTGTCCGGTTGTTCTGTGTTTGCGCTCGTCCTTTGTGTTGCGTGAGAAAATGAAGGTGTGGCGTGAGAGCGTGAGAGCAGGGTCATTTGCGTGAGTCTCACTGAGTTAATGCTGGTGATAGCAGTCGGGAGTGTAGCTTCTGTTTCTATGGTTTCGGCGGCAATTTAGTAATATTATTATGGGCCAGACACGCATCACCCGAAGTATTCCAATGGTATTAGGAAAGTAACTGTATTTTAAATACCCTGTTTAAAAATAGTAACTGTAACGGAATACAGTTACTCATAAATAGTATTCTAAATACGTACCGCCGGTACATGTATTCCGTTACTCCCCAACACTGTATACATACATACATAAATGCATGTTCAACAATATGTAATGAAAATCTGTAGAGCATATACAGTAAAGAAAGAAGAAAAACATCAAATTCGTCATTTAAGCCTGGAAGTCTAGTCGCTTTTAATCTATTAATCCAAAAGGTCTTTCTCTGTTTTAATCTTTTTATCCTGTCTTTATTTTATCGATACATTTAAAAAAAAATTAAAATTTTTAGTTAGAGCTTTAAAAATGACTTTTTTACATGGTAACCTTGGCGTATATCTTTCTTAAAACAAAAACAGAAAAAGAAAACACCAAGCCGGATACATCCTAACCGTTATTTGCTTGGAAACTTCTAGTGGCTAGAAGTAAAACTCTAGTACACATAATTCGGCACGGTGGTTAAATCTAGTGAATGTACTCTGACCATCAGCTGTCTGAGTGTATTTAAACAGCATGCTAGCAGAAATCACACAAAGACCAAAAAGATCATTAATGACAGCATGCCGTATAGTACAGCAGCGACCTCAAACCGCGAAAAAGTGGACGGTTGCAGCAAGCATATATATATCAATACTTGACAGTGCCATTTGGTTTCCAAGATTCCCCTTTGGATTTTGGATGCAACTCATGCTATTTGATCCTTTGTTGACGCGATCATTTATCTGGCATTGAAAGGTAATATTATATGCGGAATATTTTACACAGAGGCTAGGGGTAATCTTTGTGGCGAGGTGATGTTGTGTGCTCGAGAAAGGAGAAAGGATTCACGGTTATTTATTTAAGCATCGTGCGCCCTAAAATACCTGACCTTTTGGAATGTTAATATGAGCTAAGGTGTCGTTTATATCAGAGAAAGACAGGCAGTGTTAACAGTACATACGCTAGACTTCAGGCAGCATTACTCACATGGAAATGGTTACCGGTCAGCTGCTTTTAGACGTCTTACTCAAGCCTTCGACTTCACTGAGAGCATATCAGACCAGACGTGACATGCAGAATTATGTCAAAGCCATTGCAAAGAATTGACTTTTCATGTACAGATCAGGCTGTTCTGATTATTGTGTGTAACTTAGGCTGATCATAAGTGGCAGCTCAGACATTTTAGCCCTGCTTGTAAGAAAGAAAATCTTTTTTCTTTCCTCAAATGAGACCACATGAAGAGCTCATTTAGATTCGTATCCTGAGAAAAGAGCTCAGTAATCTTGGATGTGTCTCTTTTTTAGCATAGATGCCATCAGTTTTTTAAAAGTCTAAGATTTTAGTATTTTCTTGTCAAATCTGTACAAAAATACTGAATGATCGTCTCTGTTTTGCTGTCTAATATTATTTTTAAAGATCTACTTTTATTTAATGTGAACAACTAGGACATTTCTCATTTAGTTTCTTAAACTTATGGAAATTATATTATATTACATTCATAAAAAGTAATTTAAGTTCACCAAGGCTAAATTTACTTTCCAAAATAAAATGTTTCATCTGTACTGCATGTCTTTGGACTGTGGGGGAAACCGGAGCACCCGGAGAAAACCCACGCGAATGCAGGGAGAACATGTAAACTCCACAAAGAAACGCCAACTGACCCAGCCGAGGCTCAAACCAGCTACCTTCTTGCTGTGAGGCGACAGCACTACCTAATGTGCCACTGCGTCGCTCCTAATTGTATTATTCATTCATTCATTTTTTTTTAACTTAGTCCCTTTATTAATCCGGGGTCGCCACAGCGGAATGAACCGCCAACTTATCCAGCACATTACCTACTGCGCCACTGCGTCACCCCTAATTGTATAATATAATATAATATAATATAATATAATATAATATAATATAATATAATATAATATAATATAATATAATATATACAACTGTTCTGTCTGGTTCTTGAATCTGATTGGCTGATAGCCATGTGATAATGCCCACATTTGTTTTCTTTATCGCAAACACGACAGTAATCTGGTAGTGTTGGCGCTTCTTTGGCTTTTTCGAGGATATTTATTGTGATCTCCCAATTGTAACAGAGAAATACTTGGAGATATCTCTGTAGACTGATGGCACTTTCTCTTAAAATGTGAGCAAAATCACCTGTTTTGTCATCACTTTAGACATTACCCTAGAGAATCATTCACAACGATTTGATGGTAAATAAACATTTCTTACTATCATCAGTATTGTATTAATATCATCAGTTGGTGTAAATCATTACGTTTTCAAGATCATTTAATGAAACAGCATTTAAATTGAACTTCTGAATGTGAGTAACTTGCCATGCTCCACAGAGAGAAATACATTTTACAAGAACCAGAACACTTGTACAGTTCCTTCAAGGTATGCACTGAAATGTCTTCTACCAAAATATTCAGTCAAAAATGTGCTTTAACAAGTAACTCCAAATTAAGAATAATTTATAATAATCTTTTTACAAAAATAAAAATGTCCAGTAGTGATTAAATATGTAGATTTATAAATGAAATGCTGGATATTCGTTAACCAACCATCCACAATGCAGTTCATCTAGGAGCTAAATGCACTGAAATAATTCAGCACTCTGAGTATGTAAAACAAAATGTAATGTGACATTCCTTTCAAACATGTTTTTTTTCTATGGTAATTAGGTTCATGTTCTGGGGATCACAGCAATGTTTATTTATCAAATGGTTTTAAAGAGAAGCAGAACATCTGTATTGTATTTTAGGTGCCCTATTATGCTAGTTTAAAGATACCTAATCTAATTTTAGAGGTCTCATAGATGTACATGCATGCAAGGTCTAAAAATACTTTTGCTTTTTCATGATGTACATTTCACTTCACCACTAATGAGTCTCAAAGGATTTGTTTGAAGATTCTTTCTTTGTAAGCTCCTCCTTTCTGCAAGTCTACTCTTCTCTGATTGGTCTATGGACCCAGTCTGTTGTGATTGCTTTCCCAGTGGTGCGTTTTTTGGTACAGTATGGGTTCATTTAATAGAGTTTGTGCTTTGTATGTTAAAATAAATATTTAAATATATGTTTGTACCAAGGGCAGCACAGTGGCTCTGTGGTCAGCACTGTCGCCTCACAGCAAGATGGTCGCTGGTTCAAGTCCTGGCTGGGTCAGTTGGCATTTCTGTGTGGAAGTTTGCATGTTCTCCCCGTGTTGACGTGGGTTTCCTCCGGGTGCTCCGGTTTCCCCCACAGTCCAAAGACATGCGAAATGGGTAAATTGGATGAACTAAATTGGCCGTAGTGTATGAGTGTGAATGGGTGTTTCCCAATACTGGGTTGCAGCTATAAGGGCATCTGCTGTGTAAAAGATATGCTGAAATAGTTGGACGTTCATTCCGCTTTGGCGACCCCTGATAAATAAGGGACTAAGCTGAAAGAAAATTAATGAATAAATATATTTGTACCTTTATTTTACACTGCTGTTTCCATTCTCCTAAAACAGTCGGTTTACTTCCTGTTTCTATGAAACTCCTCCCTCAGAAATATACAATGGCCTTTGAATGGTCAGATGGCCCACGAATTGCTGACTTTTTAGTGCATGTTGAAGGAAATGTTAAGCCTGGGAGTGGAGTTTATGCAAATTTAGAGGTTGGTGATGTCATAAATCAAGGAAGGAGATCATTGTAGTCATCACCAACCATTTGTTGTAGGCCATTAAAGTGGATTCTTTTAAATCAAATATCTCCGTTTGCATTATGATTCGCTGACTGCCAACTGCATGTCAAGGAAATGTAAAGCTTGGGGGTGGAGTTTATGCAAATTTAAGGGTTGGTGATGTCATAAATCAAGGAAGGAGTGCATTGTAGTCACTACCAGCCGTTTGTTGTAGGCCCTAAAAAGAAGACAGTATCTGTTTTAATTTAAATGAGTGCCCTAAATTTGGTTATACTGTTTATACTCAAACAGCAACATTACACACTGACAAAAGTTAATAAAGAAAGTGAAATCATAATAATAAGGACCCCTTTAAAACTTTTAAAAGAGCTACATTACACAGTGCATAAAATGAAATACACAAAGAAGCACAGCAGGACACTTTAAAATTTCTATATCTCAATTTGGTAGGACGGTTCATGCAAAAGGCAGAAAGTTAAAGGAGAAACAACAGAATTGGACACTAAATTCAATTCCCTGAAGGCTTTTTACTCTATATACTGGAACAAGGCCCACAAGGCTATAGCTTTACGATTTTAGGAGCCAGTCAAGTCGAACGTCTTGAACATCAAACAAAAGTTAGCTCTAAAAAGATCATTGATAGAAGCGAAATGGAGTATTAGCAGAAGAGACGAATGAGAACTATCAACACACACAGCTGTCTCTCAGCTGCCACGTGTTTCTCTCCTTAAGTCTTGAAGGAGACCCTTGTTTTTTGAGACACTGATATACTGTTCATCCTCATGCTACCTCGGCCAGGTGGTGTTAAACACTCATGGATGCATTTAAACTCTTTATGTCAGGCTTAATCAAATACATGCCTCTGGACAAGAGCCAGGGAGCTGTTTAGTTGAGCTCACCCATGTAGACACAATTCATTTCAGAAGAGTGACTCTGTAAAGCTGTTAATATATTATATGGACTGGGAGTACATTACGATAAAATAGGTCCATCATCAGTGGAATAGAGAGCTATATAAATCCTTGTTGATAGTGAATGAGTGCAGTTGTTGGGAGTATATCTTTTCGCTCACAAATTATAAATGCAGTGGGAATCCTGCTTGGTGGGTCTTAGGGGCCTGTATTTATGTCTGATGTCTTTTGTCTTTAACCTCTCACCCTATAAGTGTCTGCTTACTGAGACACTCTCATGGGCCCCTTTTTGTCCCCCAGGGGCCAGATTTATGATCTGCCTTGTGGAATTTACCTCAGATTTTGCCTAAAGAGCCCGGACTCTTCCTTATCTTTCCTTTCTGTTCGCAAAGTTTGAATTTCTACAGGACAGAAATAAATTGAGGGCAGTGTGGTTTCATTCTTCGTCTGAACTAAATGAACTGATACCAGATTACACGTGATTGGCATATAGGAGCTTCCATGATAAATAAAATAGAAACATTTGGAAATTGTATAAAATAAAATGTGAGAGGATTTTAAAAAGATAGTTGTTAATAAATTGATAAATTGTTATTTTCTTAGGGTGGCGCAGTGGCGCAGTAGGTAGTGCTGTTGCCTCACAGCAAGAAGGTTGCTGGTTCAAGCCTCGGCTGGGTCAGTTGGCATTAGGGATGCAACGATTAACCAGTTTCACTATTAACCGCGCTTTAATTCGTCACGGTTAATTAATAGTAAAGGCTTCTCAAAACCGCATTTCTGCACAGATCAAAACTGCAGTCACTAAACAAAGTTATGCCAGCTGTCCGCTAGTTTGTACACAGAGACTAATAACCACACACACTGCATTAACTATGACTGAGGCTATTGTTCTGGCTAAGTTCATTATTTGCAATGGAGGGACGCGCACGCGACGCAACGCGCTCACGATTTTCAGGCGCACTAGTTGAGATGGGGGCTTTTGTGACCACGGGAACTGCAATCAGCTGAAGTAAGGAAGAAGCAATGAAAAGTACACAGGTTTGAAAGTCCACTTAAAGGGGCAAATATTGGCGCCAATGAGAGCGATCATGCGGTGAATGTTGATCTGCCAGCCGAGATCAATCAAGTGATTTCGGAGAGAGTGCTGAAAGACTCGGTGGATCAGCTGTTTAATGGCCCCAATCTCGATGCGTTACATTCACTGCGTGTTCAGCACAAATGTCCGCTAAATGTAAAATCTAACAGTGTATAGATCTCTTTGCCAAAGAAGCTCGACTTCTCATACTGAAACTTCGGCTCATGAGCAGGGCCAGACGGAATCTGCGGACGTTTTTTGTTATTTCTGCAGAGAATTTTGGTAAAAATCTGCGGATTTCTGCGGAATTATTTTGGGAGTATCATAACTAAAACCTTAATATGTTAAATAAAAAATAATATCTTTTTAATTTGTATTTAATGTTTAAAATGCAAATCCAATTAGATTAACTGTAAATAGTTAACTTTAAGTAAATAAACAGAATTAATGATGGGCTAAAAATCTGCGGAAATCTGCGGAAAATCTGCGGAATTCTGCGCGCGCAGATTCCGTGTGGGCCTACTCATGAGTCATGACAAAGAACGGTACTGGACAGGTGGTCATCGCGAGAACCCTGCTCTGCACCGCTCATATATTGGGTCGGCTTGCCTGCTTTTTTCAACAAACACAGAAAAATGTAAATCAGCGCATAACAAGACTGATCATTTAAAATGACACTAACCCAAACCAAAACATTTTACAAAGTAGTAGAAGTAAGACTTTTCTTCCTTTCTTTTCTCCGATCTTTCTGGTTATTAAATTGACCATATGCAAATAAAAACAATAGTGCAAAATCTATATTTTTTACTGCAATGCTTCATTTTTGTTTGATGCAAACCCTAGATTTTTTTTTATAATGTAACAGTAGAACTTTTTATAGCAGATAACTCGCATTCAAGCACATTCAGAGCATGATAATGTTATTCATTGTTAGTTTATTATTGTCGTCATCGACATCATTAATATTATATATTCATTTTGGAATTATTGCACAAATATCAATAAGTGATTACAGAATTAGTTAGTTGTTTCTGGTTTTTGTTAGTCCTGATTGATGTTGTTTTCAAATACAATAAATCTGTAATATACAATTTGCAGTGGTAATCATTTATTTTTGTTGGGTGCTCCTAAATATTTTATGGTGCTCCTAAAATTTTGGAAGTTTGAAGCAACAGTGCTACCAAGTAAAAAAGTTCATTTCAAGCCCTGCATTAAACAAAGGCTATTTAATTATTCATTGTTCTGTCATTTATTTACAGTGTAAAAATTATGTATGTTTAAATGTCAAAAATTTTACTTATTTTTAAGCACAAAGAGAGAAATGGGCTATTGTTTGTTTTTAATATTATTTTGTGCTGTATTAATTGGCTACTGAGCAGCAATAAATAACACGAGAGGGGTCTGGATGCAGACCTGGTGCAGTGCAATCTGAGCTGCATCCAATGCTTTTTAATGGGCTCACCTAACCCCACCCCTAACCCTACCTGTCACAGTGGCGTCACTAGCTCCATTGAGTGCATTGTGTCTGACATTGCATCGCTGAGTGATGCAATCTCAGCTTGCACCACAAAGGCTGCATCCAGATACTATTGAATAACACTGTAAAATATGAGTTTTCATGTGATTTTCTAAACTAGTAGTGTTTTGAAATTAATGAATGCATAATAATCGTAATAACCGTGAAACCGTGATTATTTCTCAGACTATAATCAAACAACCAAAATTTATAATCGTTGCATCCCTAGTTGGCACTTCTGTGTGGAGTTTGCATGTTCTCCCTGCGTTCGCGTGGGTTTCCTCCGGGTGCTTCAGTTTCCTCTACAAGTCCAAAGACATGTGGTACAGGTGAATTGGGTAAACTAAATTGTCCGTAGTGTATGTGTGTGAATGGATGTTTCCCAGTGATGGATTGCGGCTGGAAGGGCATCCGCTGCGTAAAAAACGTGCTGGATTCATTTTGCTGTGGCGACCCCAGATTAATAAAGCGACTAAGCCGAAAATAAAATAAATGAATGTTATTTTCTTAATAAATTCATAAACCAAATCAAACTTTCCCCAAAAATAGACATAGCACAACCATCAGTATTACTTTGCAAGCATTTTATTCATTACAACCTTATAATGTTTTTGATCTAGGTTTAATATAAGATCTACTAATCTAAAATCTAATCAAGCTACACCTATGATATTATGTCCCCCCCAAAAAATCATTTTAATTCAGAAACGAAAACAAGAGACACGTCTCTGACCCAGATATGACCTGACACTGTCTTATGACCTGAATATCGCGTGTCTTGTCTGCAGTATGACCTCACACCTTTGCTATCAGGTACTGCTATCTGCTGCGACACATGATATTCTGGACAGAGCTGTCGGTGTGTGCTCTCACAAAGGCCAGAGCTCTTCTATTTTTTACATATTTCTGTCATAAGTGACAGGGTGTCTTTATGTCATGAATGGGATGGTTGGGATATCGGCTCTCTAAATGAGTCACCTATCCCATTCCAACCCTTTGCCATACATCACTGTACCAAACTTATTTCCTCTTGGTTTGGTTAGAGCTCTGCCACACACATATACAGTTGAAATCAGAATTATTAGTCCTCCTGAGTTATTAGCCCCCCTGTATATTTTTCCCCCAAATTCTTTCAAGATTTCCCCAAGATTTTTTCAACACATTTCTAAACATATTAAACTGGTTTATTTTAGCCAAAATAAACAACCCAGGCTCATTCTGAAATCATACCTCTATATACATTTTTGGAGAGCGCCAAATATGTCCCAGGAGCTATGTTTTTTTTGCATTTATTGTTTTCGCAAATCCATCAGAGGCCGCTGTGTACGCTTTTTTAGATCTCAAATTTCTCTCCAGAGTACCTGTTCTTCTTGTGTAAATCCAACAGAGGCGGCTGTTGACTGACTGAATAACTGACTGACCGATCAGCTGACCCACCCTCCTCAGTGTTTCCCTTATCATTATATAAGGGTGGCGCCCCGCCCTCCCAATGGCTTTCCCCGCCCCCCTTGAAGTCAAGTTAATTTTATTTTCTAAATAGCTCCAGATCACAATTTCTTTTAATAAACAAGCTAAGTAGCCATATGTAATATCTTATTTACACAACAGCATGTCATTTCTGCCTCTACATGGTTTACAAATTTCTGCTCTCTGAAATCGCGCACGTTGAAGTTCCACAAAGCCACTCTCTGCTGTATGGGAATGAGAAAGCAGTCATTGTGAACAAATCTATTGTATGACTCGAGAACGATGAGTCCTCTCAGGGAGTAATTCGTTCATTTGCGCACGCGCCCATTTGTTAAGATTAGTTCCTTTTTCCAGTCTTCTATCGGGTTTGAGTCATTCTTTCATCACGTGAAAGACAGAAGCCAATCATATGCAGTAATAAATGCGTTTTATAACAGCATTTGCCGCTTTAAGCAAATGTTAAAGGGCCATAAAACCCCCCTGTCTCAGCAGAGTGTTTTCACACCTCTAGTTTGGAAAAAGTCAGGAAAGTGGGCGTGTCCAGCTCTGTTTTGGTGGGAGTGTCGGGGGAGGGAAAGAGGGAAGGATTTGCAAATATGGGAGTTTTCGTTTGGGCACGCAGACGCAGGGGAGAAAAACAGTGACTGTTTACATGGACATCAGTAATCAAATTATTTGCAAAATTATTAATTTGCCGACTTTAACTGCAGTTTGGCACTTTCACTTTTTATTCAGAAACATTTCCTGCATGTCGCCCGTGACAAACGAGATATTGAAAGTGAAGAACTGCTGGAGAGTGGAGTTTTAATGGAACATTTGATACCGCACAGCGAATGGGAGAAAAAAATCCTCCGCATTTCTCAGTAACTTAGACGCACTCGGTAGGTAGCGTCAGAAAGCCGTGTGTGTATAGACTATCCTGTCACGGCGGTAATAATTTGATTGTGTTTACATGTTTACACTCGGAGAGCAGCATTCACAGCGGATCTTTCAGTCCTTAATATTGTACTATAATACTGCAGTGATATTAATGTACTGTAAACTTAGTAACTAAATCATTTTGACTATGGTCTGCCTTTAAAAACTGAAAGAGCACTGCTGACGATACGAAGTAACTTTGCCATCTGAATGAACAAACAAAGGGCACTGCTCTCACACACACTTACCAAATATGTAGACACAGGACAATCAAACTGGTCTTTTTTTAAAAGGAGACGAGCAGCAAATCCGAATTTCATCATTTCCAGATGCGAAAAGCTCTCGGGTAAAAATGTTCCTTACAAACGCATTTCTGTCGCATGCACTGTAATCCACACGTGAGTCCAGCTGCGCTTTCATAGCAGAAAAATGAAAACAAAACCTTTGTTGCAGCACATTAATAAACACAGCACACTAATAAATGCAACATTGACGACTCGTGTCTCCAAATTCTTGGTCTTTCACTTGTTTTGGCAACACAACGTGGCGTCTCTCTGTCGTCTGACCACTGTAACAGGTAAAAAAGTCTCTGAAGCTATCATGTATATTAATGAAGTTGCACCGCATACACATTAGAGCGCGCTTATTGGTTTGAACAAAGTCTTTCTCATGAATTAATGCCGCGCACTCAGAGATGTCACAATGTACTCGCAGCTACAGACAGCCACTCTCCACACTGGATTTACACACAAGTATCTCATGGCCGTGACGCAGCTTCAAAAATTAGTTTCAAACCGGAAGAACGAATTTGCTCAAAATGACGCAAAAACAACCAATTTTCACTTTTTAGTGCAATATATGCGTCCTAATAGTGTTTATAGCAGCGTGGGACACATATATGACTGTCAACAGCTCAAAAAATGTGTTTTGGTGTTTCGTGACCCTTTAACAGTTAATGTATTTGCAGGTCAAGACAAACATTCGCAAAAGGCTGCAAGGAGACCATCCTGCAGCCTGCATGCGGATCATGCAGAAGCCTAAAAATATACACTGTCGTGACAAAAGCTGCACACTTTGTGGTTAAAAAAGATATAAAAATAAATGTTAATATTTAGCTTGTACGGTTGTACAGTTCAAATAGATGTTCAGTTATTTTCTGCTGTCATTAAAAGAAACAAATTAACATCATGACTCACTTGTGTTTGTGTCATGTCAGTGTGAACAGCCGCGCCACGTCGCAATCTCCAGAAATGTATATAGGGCTACGTTTTCAGAATGAGCCTTTGTTGGAAATAAAACAAGTAAGACTTTCTCCAGAAGAAAAAGAATTATAGGAAATACTGGGAAAAATGCCTTGCTCTGTTAAATACATGGGAAATATATGAAAAAGAAAAAATCCCAGGAGAGCTAAAGATTTTGACTTTAACTATAAATCAGTGGCGGCTGGTCAATAGAGGGCGCTGGGGCGCCGCCCCCTTCAAGTTAGACCCCTTTAATATGTTAATGTTTATTATCACAAATATTAACAAAATAAATTGATTTAATTATAACATTCTAACATTTATTGTAGTCATACTAACATTTATTGAAAAAAAATGTATGAACAATATTTTTTCATATGTGTGCGGGGCGCCAGACTAATGGGTGTCTATGTAGGTACACGAACTTTTGCAATGCACGTGATATGACAATAAGCTCTAATTGGCCAGTTTTAAATTGTTTTTGGGGCGCAGCGCTCTGCGTCCCGAACCCTCCCATTTTTGTTGTTAGAACGAATCATATTTGTTTTTATATGATTGGCCTTATGTGATTGGACCATTCTCACCAAAGAGCTTAGAATGCAATTTCTCGAGATGAAGGAAAATTCTGTTGTATCTTTGTAAAGATATCCGTTCACAAGGCGTTTGGATGAAGAAAAAAAAGAATCAAGGAGCTTGGACCAGATCGACCTTCCTTGCAAATTCACCAGTAGTCAAGTGATGGCGAGCGCGCGTATATTCGGGGCTTTTCCAGCACTTGTCATGACAAACTGAGTTGGCTGGCAGGTTGTGATGTAAGTCATGCCTTTTACTATTTCCGTGTTTGCTGTTTCAAACAGCATGACACATGAGAGGCTGATTGCATTGGCCATGCTGTCAATAGAGAAGAGACTGGTGACTGAGATGACTGACTTTAACCAAAAGGTTATTGAGAAATTTTCAAGCCAGAAAAAAAGGAGAGCAAAATTTATTTTCAAGTAGTGCTACTGGCCAGTGATTAGGCAACATTTGTGTGTGTGTGTGCGTGTTTATTGATTATCTGGATTACTTCATTACTGATAATAAACCCAAATTGAACTAAAATGAACTGATTTGTGATGCATTTATTGTATGCTTTAGTCATATTTTAGTTTTTTGATACATCACCTGAAAAAATCGCTTTTAGACTCTTACTTTACCAACAGTTAGATTTTTTTCTGGTGTTTGCTCCCCCCACACATCCCCCCCCCCCCCCCAAACATTTTTTAACACCAGCCGCCACTGCTATACATGTTCATTAAATTTAACTCCTTACAAATCAGCATTAAAAAACTTTCTCATCTCATCTTGCATATGTTAAATAGACAATAACCCTTTGTGGTCTGCATCCAATTTCATTTTATTACCTTTTCTCATAAATGTCATTTATATGCACCTAGTCACTGAAACAAAGACTCTGAAGTGTTTTCATATCCCTATTTAAATAATTACAATGTATAAATGAGAGCACAAATAAAAAGTCTGTTGTATAAGCACATTAGTAAGGATAAAGTTAGAAATAATGTAATTTTGACTTATGATATATTCTTTCATGATTCTTACAAATATCCTTGACCCGAATTAGGGTGATATTTTAATATTAAATCCATAGCCATTAACTTGTCATGAATGTCAACACAAGTAAGTTGGATTCAAAAGATTTATTATAATGTTACAGCATCTGCGTCTTTCTGGATTTAGCGTATGTTGTAGTTATCTGAGTAAAGCAATGGGAATTGATATACTCTTTCCAGTATAAATCTGCCAAGACTGTCTGCTAAATCTGAATTGGACGAACACAGATTTTTTTTGAGTCTGTTACAATGAATTTATTTTAAAAGTAAAGTTAAAGTCGGGCGTCACAGTGGCGCAGTGGGGAGAACGATCGCCTCACAGCAAGAAGGTCGCTGGTTTGAGCCCCGGCTGTATAAGTTTGCATTTCTGTGTGGAGTTTACATGTTCTCCCCGTGTTCGTGTGGGTTTCCTCCGGGTGCTCCGGTTTCCCCCACACTCCAAAGACATGCGCTATAGGTGAATTGAATACACTAAATTGTCCATAGTGTATGTGTGTAAAAGAGTGTGTATGGGTGTTTCCAAGTGTTGGGTTGCGGCTGGAAGGGCATCCGCTGCGTAAAACATATGCTGGATAAGTTGATGGTTCATTCAGCTGTGGTGACCCCTGATTTACAAAGGTACTAAGCCGAAAAGAAAATGAATGAACGTTAAAGTCCACATGAACCGGAAGCTGTAACCATTTTTTTTTTTTGTATTGTGACACAGTTCCTTGAGAAACAGAATATTAAATGAGAAAACCGTGGGCGTGGCTTGTTTTTTTTTGTACTGCGAGCTGATTTGATGTAGTAAAGTAGGTATTTCATTCTGAAAGATTGGGGATAAGGGTTTCGAGAAAGTTATTATTCTGTTTGATGTCATAGCTGAGGGGCGTGGTCAGGGGAGCTGCTGGCTGCCACAGGTCCTCTGATAACCTTTCACGAAAAGCAGGGGTGAGGGGTTGTCGTGGACGAAAGTAAAGACGGAGAGTGTTTTGATTGGGGTTAGTGTTGCAAAATGAAATTGGTGGTGGGGGGGGGGGGGGGGGGGGGGGTCGCAGACCAAAGGGAAAACGGGGGGTGTGGGTGGAGTTGGAGTCGCGAACTAAAGTAAAAGTCCATGACACCCCCATACACAGACCCACCCGGCCCCGCTCAGAATAATGACTTTATCGAAACCCCCGATGAGGTGAGGGTTGGAGTCGCGGACTGGTTAAGTATGTTAACCTCACTCAATACCTAAGACATACATAATCAATGTCAAGCCGTTGTATTTCAAAATGTGTTAATGACATCCACAGATGAATTGTTCACTACAAAACTAGCAATGTGAACTAACAAAATCAATATGGTTAGTTTTGATTTCATGTGTACTTTAAACTAGCTATATTTAGGGGTGGGATTAGTGATACATCTTATTGTAGGACTAACATCTGAATTAGCAGGAATGTCTCTGTTTAAAAATCAAACCATGTTTCAAACTATTCTTGTTTTACTTTCCAACAGTTCGTGCATAGAATGAGAAGTGTTCAGATTTCATGTGCGCCTTACATCAGTAACACTCAGCTGCACTTAGCTGAGTGTGTTGCTTTCTGTATGAATAAATCATTCAGAGACTCACGCAGGCTGTAAAGAACCTTGTTAAGACTGTCAAGTGTAACAGTATTGACATAAGAGAGCTCCCTCCATATCACTCATGATTAACTCCTGATTAATTATTCATTTTTCTGGAGGGAGCACACAGCGAGTTGCTGCTGATCCCTGACACATGAAGAATGTTATTCGGACTCACTTTTTGCATTTAAAAAAATAATAATCATATTTTATTTTTATGTTTGGAATGTGGAAGTGGAAATAAAGCCCTGATGTATTCCCAATGCTTTATCATATGGACTAATATGTTTTTTTTTTTTGTCGTAGTCCGGGCTCTGAGGTATATAGATTTCTGTAAAGGCCAACAAGTTGGTGAGGATGATGAGTAAGTCACAGCACAGCAAGTCGGCTCCGTCTCCAACCGGCTGGCATCTGCTCTCACAGCTGACGCCAGGAACTCTTAACACTGACATGCTGAAATCACCAAAACAAACACACTACATGATGAGGCATTTCATTATTGAGATGAGGGAAACAGGTAGAGGAAATCGCTCTCTCCAGTGGGAATTGCTGTGGAAAATCTGTGTTGTGAGTGGACTGGATGTTTATGGTTGGATAGATAAAGCTCAATCATCTTTAGTCTGCTGTCCATTTCCAAACACAAACAAATAGATTTTGATTTCATTTTAAAACCTGGTGGTATCCTGCAATTGTAACTTTAACGTGGTGTTTCTATTTAAATATTGAATACACTTTTTGTTATGGAGTTAACTTGTTAACAAAGGTTCGGTAGCGGAACCACACCTCACTTTGTCTTGTTAACCAATCACCTACTCCCTAAAACTTATTTCAAGAATTCACACTTAGCTGATGATTGATAATAAAGCTTGTTTGGCATGCTGTCCCGGGAGAGAGCCCTGAGCTTATGAGATCTTCAAGCCTTGGGTTCCTTCCCGTTTGCAGGGCGAGACGGAAGTATGAGCTCAGGTAGATCTTGATGAAATCCCCCCGGCTTATTTCTAGCTAAGTGATGGATATGGATGACTGAGGAGAGGTGTACTCGCTAAGAGCTTGGCTATAGTATAAATTTTGTGTGTTCAATTTACTTAAGGGCTTTCTCACACTATGCTATCCGAACCGTGCCCAGGCCCGTTTCCCGGATCGTTTGAGAAGTGTGAGTGCTCTGAATCGGGCTCAGGCACGGTACACTTGGCCGGCCCTGGCCCGGTTGGAAGAGGTGGGCCAGAGCGCGGTTCACTTGGGCTCAGGCGCGGTACGCTTACAGTGTGAGTGCAAGCGTGCTTGAGACCGAAACTGAAAGCGAGACGTGACTTTTAAGGGACTGTTTCATATGGATTAATTACTCATTCGTACTGTTCAATAAACGCAAACTGTCGTAGATTATTAAAGACGCAAACCTCTCACTGCACGCCAGCTGCGCCTTCAGCAAACTTCCTAATTCCTGCAGCACAAGGACTTTATGATTGTTTATGAGCGTCAAAAGTGGCTGATCTGTTCGGCGAAATATTTGACTGCGTGTCACCGCATATCAAACGACTTAAATAATATAACTAACAAAATATCCACTGTGCTGAGCGAGAGCGCTTACTGAGCAGCGCGTCATCGATGACGGAAGCGCGCCCAGGCCCGAATGTAATGTGAGTGCGGGCCGTCGGGGGAGACGGGAGGGGGGACAAGCGTGCTTTGGCCCGATTCAAGGCAACTGTACATAGTGGGAGTACGGCCTAAGGTGCGTGTTATTTGGGCTGTGGGAGGAAACCGGAGAACCCGGGGAAAACCCACACGAGCTCGGGGAGAACAAGCAAAACTTCGCACAGAAATGTCATCTGGTTTAGTAGAGACTTTAACCAGAGACATTCTTGCAGTGAGACAACAGTGCTAATCATTGGGCCGCTGTGTCGCCCAACTGAAATAGAGGCAAAATAGGGTTTGGGGGGGGGGGGTCTTCGATCTTCAAGACGAAGATATTGAGATAAGAAAAACTCAGGTTATTTATAGTGAGTTAGGAATCATCTGATTGGATAATCAATCATGAGCTGATGCTGGAACAGCTGAGAACAATCATAAGCACGTGATCCTCTCGAAATTAGTATATAAATAAACTTCACTTAAGGCAGACCAGCCCTCTAGCAATGTTGTTCTCGTTCTCTCAAACCCACCCTCACTCCATCTATTTCCTCACTTCCCATTAACAATCCTATAACTTTCTCTTCCCTTCTAAGTTGAATAGGGAGGTCCAATCACTCTACCAAAATATTACAGAGACGGTACTCCCACTTCCACTGCCTTTCATCCCTACATCCCTACACTAAAGTCTAGCTCAAAATGAGACATGGCCCATACTGGTGAAAACGGCTTTTAACAAAGTCCCTTTCAAGGAAAGTGTTCAATCAGTGGCTTGTGGGTAGTTTATCCATTACCAAAGTCTCATCTAAATGAATGGGGGAATCCTGAAATCTCAATAACACAATTACAAATTCCAGTTTGAAATACATATATAAAGTCAGCAACAACATTTGAATTGACCTTATTGTTTAAAGTCATCATGAAACGGAAGTTAGGATTGTCTTTTTTTCACATAATATGATGTACATTTAATTGAAATGGTCCTGAAATTAGAAAAAATATAGGGCAGTAGGGCTGCATGATTCTGGCTAAAATGAGAGCCAAGATTTTTTTGGCTTAAAATCAAGATTATGATTTTTTCACGATTCTGTAGATGTAAAATAAAGGTTAATATGAGTAGGCTATTATTACTGTAATTTCTCAAACATATGGTGAAACAACAATAATAATATTAGGCCTATGTGTAGGTCTACTGTTGGTTAAAATGCTGAATTTTGTGTAGACTTGGAATGGTGGATTTTAATAGACTTTAAATATGTCCTGGTTGTTAATTCACAGTAAAGTGATTACATTAGAATACAACTATTCATATGTCTAAAGTTGAATTATTATGTTTGAGACATGTGCTTGTCATTTGTCATTGACAACATTATTAGACCATTTTTTCACTGGTAAAAAAAAGACATTTGTCATTATCAGATTCCCTCTTCAATTATATTCAACAGGCTAGAGTAGTTATACTGACCCAGTAAACTTTTATTCTCATGTGCAACACTTTGTGTTCACTATGAAAGAAAAAACATATCAAATACTTGTCATAATCATAATTCGATATGATCATTTAGATGATGTGAGCGCGTTCAGTTTCACTTTCGTTTGTTTGTTTGTTTTGATTTTATTAATCCCCAAAAGGTTCCCAGAGATGGATTGCGGCTGGAAGGGCAACCGCTGCGTAAAAATGTGCTGGATAAGTTGGCGGTTCATTCCGCTGTGGCGACCCCAGATTAATAAATGGACTAAGCCGACAAGAAAATGAATAAATGAATAATCCCCAAAAGGGAATTCACATGTCACAGCAGAGCTTTCCATACTAAAAATAGATAAAATAAGTTACAAATATATAAAAACAATAATAAAATTACATTCATACTGCACACCTTATTTCCAAAAACAACACGTAAACACTTGTCCATATCTAGTAACTATTATAATTCAGCACAATTCATCTGGTATGACTTTAGTTATACAATCTGATCACTGTTGGTAAAAATGACTTCCTGTATCTTTCTCTGTAACACCTAGGTTGAATTAACCTTGCACTAAAAGAACTGCAAACTGCGTTCATGTCATGGCTGCCGTCACTTTGCCGTCACATACATGCAAATCATACTTTCCGTACGGCTCCCAAACAATCACTCTGTGCAACAAACTGAACGTTACTTCCAAATTTATTAGCTGTTATTCACAGCCTATGCAGGTTCTGTTCACTAAAGTAGACTACATTGGCAGGCGCACAAACAGTGCGTCAGCTCATGTGTGATTTTGCGACCACGAATACATCATTACATTAAGACAGAAATTTGATTTTGGGGTGATTTCTACCTTATAAATACAGTACAGTATGTGACACTTTCAACAATATTTGGAGGCGTCCAAGTTGCTGAGCAACAAATATAAAATGTAAAGACTTGTGTGACCGCCTTTATGCTTCTCTCCTGACCTTGAAAATAAAATTGGCTCAATTGTAGAAAAGCTGAATTAAGATCGTGTTTAGGGTCAAATCGAGATCGAATTATCGTGCAGCCCTAGAGTCCTAGTCTCAATGGAAACCAATTGGATCGTTGGAAGATGGCCGTTGCTAACATAATCAAAGAAGTTTGATGAATGGACAAAAGCTGGGCAGACAGGAGATAAGATGTGATGTCATTTCTCCTGTCAAAATGAATGCAGGCACATAGTGGTCAGCTATAAGGATTGATGCTTGATTGTTCTGACTGCTAGGCGGGACTTCCTTCCCTATGGCAGCCATACTGAGCGTTGCACTTTTCTCCATTCATAGTAATGCGAGTGAACCATTTTTCTGTATCTGGTTTTAACTACTTTGTTTTTGTATTTAATCAATTGAAATATATTTCATATTGTAGACAAAGAAGTGTTTACATTGTACAAAACAGCAAGCTGACTGTGTTCATTGCTGTAAATACATGAATTCCTGGACATTTACAAATACCATTAAACCTTTTACTAATAACCTTCACCTTATCCCACCTACAGTAAATACCAGAAAATTGTTTGCAATGCAACATGAACGCTAATACAGTTTATTGTGCCTAATTAGCTTACATTTTTGACATACGTGTATTATATATACAATTAGCATATAATAGTTATAGTAATAATTAGTGCATTTGGACCAGGGGTTTTCAAATTGGTCCTGGAGGGCCGGTGCTCCAACCTGCCTCAACACACATGCAAGGATGTTTCTAGAAAGCCTAGTAAGAGCTTGATTAGCTAGCCCACCTGTGTCTGACTGGGGTTGGAACTAAACTCTTCAGGACCAAGTTTGAGAACCCCTGATTCCCCTGAACACCAATATAATACATTACTGGTAAAATTAATGCGGAAAACTTGCCTAGTCCAAAATAAGTTGTTGACTTTTATGTTATAGTGTGATTTCTAAAAGAGTTATGAAGTTAAAATACATAAAAATTCACTCACGAAAGTAGTTCCAGATTAAATCTCTAATAACATACTGTATTTATTGAAGAATTCATGTGCTCTACATTTTCTGTTTTTAAACCCTGGAAACTAATGCCTGCTGGGCTTTCTCTGTGCATCACTGTAAACATGTTTTCTGTTAGTCTTACAAACTGTGCGGTGCTTTTCAGCCAGAGATTCTATTGATAAAACATTTTTTTTTGTCAGTTTGTTAAACTCATTTTATACTTCAGGGCTTGTTGAATGCTTGATTCTGATTGGCTGACAAATGTTTCAACATGTGCATTGTCAGTTATCCCTTACCTGATATGTGATAACAGCAACTGAATAACAGATAAACGTGGCTCACTGCACTACATTACAGTTGATTTTCCCCTCACTGCTTTCTTCTGCCAACATCTTCATTATATCTGACGTTCAGTGACCTGATGATACTTATGGGAAGTGTGGAAAAGTTTAGAGTGAGATGAAATATTTGACTCCTTTTGATAAGCTTTTGCCATTAAAACATTAATCAAATTAATATAAATACACAGTCATTAAAATTCCAGAAGCCTTGAAGAATGAATCACTGAGAGCTTCCCGAGGAAGAAAAAGATGTCTTTCAGCCTTGAGTAGATCCCAAGCAGCTCTTTGGATTCGCTCCATTTCAGCAGAGTGGCAAAATGAATTTGACACTGGGACTGACGGAGTCTAAATGAACTGGCGAGACTTCACAGCAAGACCTCCAAGATAAATGCCAGCCATACTTTATAATGGTTTTGAATGGCACCGAACCGCATAGCTGAGGATACATTCTGTAAGACCCTAGAAGATCCATGCTAATCCACTGGCTGGCACAGAGCAATTCCCGTTTCAGAATATTGCAAAAATTCAGAAAGAGAAATTGACCACAGGGAATATTCTGACACATCAGGATACTATGCTACATTTATTATTTTTTTAGTTTCTCAACAGCTTCTGCATTATGGTCAGTGCTCGAATTGAGGGGGGATGCAGGGGAAGGCATTCCCTTATGGAAAAAAATGACAAAAAGCATCTCCTTCGTAAAACCACCATCCCCCTTTACTATCCTTTTTAGATTAACAACAGTGTGTGTTATCTAAAACTTATCATGCAAATTAAATATTAAAATTCTTTATTTATGGTAATTTAGGACATATAAACAACGACGATTGACCAATCAGCATTTTGTCAAATTAAAAATTTATTTAGACCTATTTTGTTATTATTGTGTGTGTGTGTGTAGCTACAGGACAACACTCAGCACCCCCCCCTCCACCCCCCCCCCAACACCCCCCCCCCTGACATTGTTTTGCTATTTTTTTACCTTTTTTTTACATAATTTTAATTCGACCACTGCTTATGGTAACATTGGCACTGAACTTTAGAAACCATTTGAAATTTGGAGGATATTAATGAGCTTTCAGCCACACACACACAAAGGAATGCTGTGACGTGGAGCGTGTGTTTTTTTTTCCTCAGTAAGAGTTGCTTTGGTCACAGATCAAGGTGATTGGTGTTATCTTTGAACTTGACGTTTGAAAGAGATAATTAAATATCACATGCCTCTCCCTTCTCTCTGTATTAGCTGGTGTTAAAAGATCAGTTGCAGAGCAAAGCAACGTGAAATTGTTCAGATTGCAAAAGCTCAAACTGTTTTTGTTGAAAAAAATCACTATTGATTTTGGGCAATACCAATAACTAGGCATGGGCCAGTATAAGATTCTAATGGTATGATAACCTTGATAAAAATATCACGGTTTTATGGTATTGTGATTACTGCTCTAAAATATGTTCTTTTTAAATGTCTGGGTAAAAAACGTAAACTTTTTTCCCCTTTGAACGCAATAGATTTTATTTTGAGAAACATTAAGAATATTTTGGGACAGTAAACACGTTAGGCTGAATAATGAAAATGAATCATTGACTTCTGCTGTCTTCATTTGTTTCAAAAACATAGATTTTTTTACGATTTAAAACTGCATCTTTGTATATATATATATATATATATACACACACAGTTGAAGTCAGAATTATTAGCCCCTCTTTGATTTTTTTTTCTTTTTTAAATATTTCCCAAATGATGTTTAACAGAGCAAGGACATTTTCACAGTGTGTCTGATAATATTTTTTCTCCAGGAGAAAGTCTTATTTGTTTTGTTTCGGCTAGTATAAAAGCTGTTTTTATTTTTTAAACACCATTTTAAGGTCAAAATTATAAGCCCCTTTAAGCTATATATTTTTTCGATAGTCTACAGAATATTATACAATAACTTGCCTAATTACCCTAACCTGCGTAGTTAAGCTAATTAACCTAGTTAAGCCTTTAAGTGTGGTTTATTTATAAACTAATTTCGAGAGGATCACGTGATCAACACGGCTGGCACCTTATCAGCTCCGTAATCTGTCGACCAAACCAAAGTATTACCTAAGACAACCTTAGTTTACACTTTTCACACGGCGACAAGCAGGGGAGTTCTCGAGACCTTCCTGAACTCGAACTCCCCTCTCGCCCTTCTAACGGAAAGGAGCCCCGGGCTTGAGGATATTCGAGCTCAGGGCTCTCTCCCGGGACAGCATGCCAATTACGCTTTATTGATCATCAGCTAAGTGTGAACTCTTGAAATGTCACTTTAAGCTGTATAAAAGTGTCTTGAAAAATATCTAGTAAAATATCATTTACTGTCATCATGGTAAAGATAAAAGAAATCAGTTATTAGAAATGAGTTATTAAAACTATTATGTTTAGAAATGTGTTTATCTCTTTTAAACAGAAATTGGGGAAAAAAATAAACAGGGGGGCTAATAATTCTGACTTCAACTCTATATATACAGCTGAAGTCAGAATTATTAGCCTCCCTTTGATTTTTTTTTCTTTTTTAAATATTTCCCAAATGATGTTTAACAGAGCAAGAAAATTTTCACAATATGTCTGATAATATATTTTCTAATGGAAAAAGTCGGCTAGAATAAAAGCAGTTTTTAATTTTTTAAGAACCATTTTAAGGTAAAAAATATTAGCCCCTTTAAGCTAATTTTGTTTACTTTGTTTACGATTTGGCTGTGTGCGTTTCATCTGTTGGTTTCCCTTTATGGAATGAGAAAAAAGACTACTTCTCTCACAGATTCTCTCACACAAGTACAGAATGCGCGCTCCTTCATTGCAGTTGGCTGCCGTGTGTTTGGTGCGTTCATTTGCAACTGACGCAAAGTGACAACGTTAAATGATTACAACAAATCAGTGTAATACAGGCAGTGGGTAAAGCTACAAATTACATACAGTTGAAGTCAGAATTATTATCCCCCTCTTTGAATTTTGTTTTCTTTTATAAATATTTCCCAAATGGTGTTTAACATGGCAAGAAAATTTTACAGTATGTCTGATAATGTTTTTTCTTCTGGAGAAAGTATTTTAATTTTTTAAACAACATTTTAATGTCAATATTATTTGCCCCTTTAGGCTATTTTTTTTTCGATAGTCTACAGAACAAACCATCAATATACAATAACTTGCCTAATTACCCTAACCTGCCTAGTTAATATAATTAACCTAGTTAAGCCTTTAAATGTCACTAAGCTGTATAGAAGTGTCTTGAAAAATATCTAGTCAAATATTATTTACTGTCATCATGGCAAAAATAAAATAAATCAGTTATTAGAGATGAGTTATTAAAACTATTATGTTTAGAAATGTGTTGAAGAAATATTTTCTCCGTTAAACAGAAATTGGGGAAAAATAAACAGGGGGGCTAATAATTCTGACTTCAACTGTATAAATTTATGTATTATAATCTTGAGTCATTTTTTAAAGTAACTAAATGTAACTTAAAGTTACTTTTTAAGGGAAGTAATCTCAAAGTATGTTATGTTGTTTTTGCTTTTGTTTATTAAAGGTGCCATATACTGCATTGGTTTAATAAGTTAAATTGTTCTCTGATATATAAAGGGACTAAGTTGAAAAGAAAATGAATGAATGAATGTTCTCTGATGTCTACATATCTACATAGTAACATTAACCTATTTTTCTCACCAGATCTGTTGTGGATAAAGGCTAAAGGCTAAGAGTAATAGTATCGCGTTGTATTTTGAAGCTATATTGTCAAAGAAAACAGAGCCAGGAATTAATATCAATCTCTGCCTAAACATATGATAGTTGAGCTGAGTGATTTGACTCGATTCAGCAGTCCACATGTGTTTGTTGAAACATACTCCTCAAATTTCACAATAAACACGATAAATTTACAAAAGAAGTAACTAAACATACCTTATGCCTCTTCAGAGTGGAGATGAATAAATGTGTAATCTCTAAATCTTGCATTTTGCATCCTGAGGTGAGTTTAAACATGCCTTGAGCTGTCATTGCCCAGTAACGCACAGTAAACAAATTGGGGCTCACGTTTTCAAAATAAAAGTCCCACATACATAGTGAGTGAAATGTACGCTTAAAATAACTAAAGGAGGACAATAATCATTGTTGTCTCACTAGAAAACGTTGTTGCTTATCAAACACAGACTGAGGCGTGCATATTAATTAACTCAGAGTTTTTTATGATCTCAGAGCTTGATGACATGGCTGCTCGTCAGGTCCGGATGAACGACAAAAATAGGGATACATGCAAATAAACAGGGCACGACCCGTATGTCTCGTCACAGTTTGTTTTGTCTTCTGATTGGCTCTTTGTCCACTGGGGTTTTGCACTCGTGGAAGTTACATGAGAACAAGGAAACAGTGATGTCTGAGGCTCACAGTATGCCCATTTCCATATCCTAATCTTTTATTATTCTACTATGCCTTGGTATACGCAGATTTTCATTATAGGGCACCTTTAACGCTTAAGATATTAAGATTGTAATATATTACCTTTAAAAGTAACTTTACCCAGCACTGAACACATGTATAATTTACAAACACCATTTCTAAGCTTGTATCATAAAAACGTTCCTGTTTTTTCATGTTCTTGCCATATCAAGTCAAGCAAAGTTGAAAGTAGAGCTGGAAGGCAGCCAGACTGTTAAAACTTTGTTTCTAGTGCTCAAACACCTGCTGCCATGTGCTCAGTGGGGACACCGGCCAGTTCCGGATTCCATGACAGCAGTGGCGTGAGAGAGAGACCATGAATGAGCCTCGGGACTGTGGGCCTTCACTGGCCAGAGGACACATGGGTCCTCCTTTGGCTGCAGCTCTGTGAGAGAAAAAGATAAAGAGCGGGAAAACTAGAGGCTGTGCTTGTCAATCAGAGTGTGTGGTCCCACCCCCTGCCTGCCCACTGGCTTTCTCACCAATCCCACAAATCACCTCACAAATGGACAAGCAACAGGTGCCACAAAGGAAACTCCTTTTGGCCAGCTGTGACTGTCCTTCACAGGGGAATCAGAAAGATGTGGCCTTTGTTTGCCGCCGTGTGTCATGTCAGGGTCACCCTGCCTCTGGAGCTCAGAGCTTAAATTCTGTGTTTATCCCATAAATCTTTTTCACAGTGAGCCTAAAACACAGTAAACAAAAGGTAAACCCAAACAGAAGCTTTCCTCAAAGCCAATGATGCCTCAGTGAGACAAGACAAGCACTGTTGATATTCTTGATGATTATGATTGTCATTTTACTTGTAAAGAAAGAGAAAGATTTATATTATAATAAGCATTGCATTTATATATGATTTTAAAGTCAGTCTGAAATCTAAATTTACAGTGTTTGCTTAGGTAAACAATTATTTATTCATTCATTTTCCTTCGGCTTAGTCCTTTTATTCATCAGGGGTCGCCACAGCGGAATGAACCAACCACTTATCCAGCATATGTTTTACACAGCGGATGCTCTCCCAGCTGCAACCCAGTACTGGGAAACACCCATACACACTCATTCACACTCATACACTAGGGCCAATTTAGTTTATTTAATTCACCTATAGCCCTTTGGACTGTGGGGGAAATCGGAGCACCCAGAGGAAACCCACGCGAACACAGGGAGAACATGCAAACTTCACACAGAAATGTCAACTGACCCAGCCGGGACTCGAACCAGCGACCTTCTTGCTGTGAGGCGACAGTGCTAACCACTGAGCCACCGTGAACAATTAATCTACTCAAATTAATCTAATAAAACAAATGTTTGTTTTGGTGATCTTCAATTAAAGTCTATTCATTTTCCTCTGTGTTTGGAGTGGCGGTTCTTTTGTGTTGATGTCAGTTTGATGGCTTCAGCCACAATATTCTTTTATTATTATTATTATTATTATTATTATTATTATTATTATTATTATTATTATTATTATTATTATAACCTTTATTTTACCAGGAAAGACACATTGATATTAGAAATATCTTTTGCAAGAGCATCCTGGCCAAGCTTAGGCAGTATACATGTCACATGGGTCTAACAGACAACAAACAAAAAAACTATTAACAGTTAACATGAATCACACTGACAAACAAACTATTCATAACATCTAAAAGCCTGTGTTTCAATTTCTAAATCATTTATGCTCTTTTTAAAAGCATTTAGTGAAATCAGTTCTTTAAACTGCAACTTTGTTTGTAGATTATTCCATGCAAAAGATGCTGCATATTTACAGTTTTTTCTGATAGCTTAAGCACATTTTTTGTAACTATTGGCTATTTTTGCAAAACTCTACACACAAAAAAGAAAACCCTTCATTCATTCATTAATTTTCTTGTCGGCTTTGTCCCTTGCGGGGTCGCCACAGCGGAATGAACCGCCAACTTATCCAGCACGATTTTACGCAGCGGATGCCCTTCCAGCCGCAACCCATCTCTGGGAACTTCCACACACACATTCACACTCATACACTATGGACAATTTAGCTTACCCAATTCACCTGTACTGCATGTCTTTGGACTGTGGGGGAAACCGGAGCACCCGGAGGAAACCCACGCGAACCCAGGGAGAACATGCAAACTCCACACAGAAACGCCAAAACCCTTCACCAAATCTGCAAAACATTTTAGTTCTCTTGCAAAAGCTGATAAACCTTGCTAAACTCTTCAAACCATCGTAAAAATGGTATTTTTGTATCAAACATTTAACACAGGCCATCACATTAATAAGCACACAATGCGACAACTACACACTGATGGAATGAATAAAAAATACATCTGGCTTTTGCTTTGAAAACAGCTCCTACTAAACTACTAAGATAAACAATTGTATGATTTGTTTCAAGAATATGGTTTTATTTAACCCCTTACAGAGTTTCTATTTGATGTCTGCACGGTATGTTGTCCTTTTTTGTTTTTGTTGTTGTTTGTTGGTTTATTTGTATGTTTGTATGTTTTGTGTAATTTTATGGCTTTATATTTGATTCACTGTATGACATGTCTCAGGCAGTGTGTGCAAGATTATGTTTGGCCTAAATTGTTATGTTTTTGAAAGGCAAAAAAAAAACATCTGGCTTTTGCCTTCTCTGAGTACAAGCTAGGCTATGTCAGTTTGAGGTCATACCTTTTCTCATAGTTCTGCAAACATACAGGGAAGCAAACTTCAAGTACTGGTGTTTATTTACAAACATCAAAACAAGCACAAGTGTTTTTCCAAATCAAAACACAAAATAGTAATTTCACTGAGAGAAAAAAAAAAAATCGGACTACATCGTGTCGTCTCTCTGGGTCCGGCCACAAAATTTCATCTACATCACATGCAATGTCCTCTAGTCCAAGGCACCGGGGAAAGTATCTGATTGCAAAGTGAACTAATTATCTAAATCAGTTTTGACATGTGACAGTGTGCCAGACAGTTGGCAAAATAGTGTAAATAATAGCCATACATGTGTATAGTTTTGCTAGGAGTGTGTTGATCAATTGGAAATTCAGTGTAAAGCAGTGAGTTGTGTTTACAGTTCTGCAAAAAGAGTGCTGTGCAGTGGATTGTACCTATAATTTTGCAAAGTGTGTGTTACAAAATTGCAAACTTAGTGCAAAGCAGTGTTTGTGCTTTTAATTTTGCAAACTCAGTGAGTGGTTTTGCTATGAGACTTAATCGTTTTATAAATTGTGCTATAAGAATCTCGGTTAGGGTTTAAGCATTCAGAAAAAACTGTAAAAGCCCCTTTTCCCATCTCAGTCTGCATTTTAGAAACAGACAGTAAATGAATAATTGTTATATGTTGCAAACCTGTCACTGAGATGTTCTAAGCGGTTTGTAAGACATTACTAACTCTGGTTACTAGAGGTAATTATGGTTGCTAAAGTGTTCCTCACTGTTTATTCATGTGCCTTAAAATACTAACATATCATTCATTAATTTTCTTTTCTGCTTTGTCCCTTTATCAATCTGGGGTCGCCACAGCGGAATGGACCGCCAACTTATCCAGCACGTTTTTACACAGCCGATGCCCTTCCACCCATCTTTGGGAAAAATACTAACATATCCATATACTAATTACTTTTAGTTATCAAAATTACTCATAATACTTCAAGGGGGGCATCACGGTGGAGCAGTGGGTAGCACGATCGCCTCACAGCAAGAAGGTCGCTAGTTCGAGCCCTGGCTGAGTCAGTTGGCATTTCTGTGGGGAGTTTGCAGGTTCTCCCCATGTTGGCGTAGGCTTCCTCTGGGTGCTCCGGTTTCCCCCAGTCCAAAGACATGCAGTATAGGTGAAATGAATAAGCTAAATTGTCCGTAGTGTATGTGTGTGAATGAGCGTGTATGGGTGTTTTTCAGTGATGGGTTGCAGCTGGAAAGGCATCCGCTGTGCAAAACATATGCTGGATAAGTTGGTGGTTCATTCAGCTGTGGCGACCCCAGATTAATAAAGGGACTAAGCCGAAAAGAATATGAATAAATTAATGAAATTGGCAGTAGTGTATGTGTGTAAATGCAAAAGTGTATGGGTGTTTCCCAGTGTTGGGTTTCAGCTGGAAAGGCATCCGCTGCGTAAAACATATGCTGGATAAGTTGGTGGTTCATTCTGCTGTCACGACCCCTGGTTAATAAAGGGACTAAGCCAAAAATGAATGAATACTTCAAGGTACTGTAATATACGCATCATGCTTTTAAGGCAAGTTTAAAATAATTTGAAGGTCTTTTAGATGGCAGAGTTCAACTAGGTTAATTTATTTGTTTTTTTTTTATGCTACGAATGCATCTTCTGTCTCCTCTTGTTTTGCAGTTTGAGAGTAGAATGATTTTTGTTTCTGCCTGTGTTGTTATGAGAAACAGTGTGAGTTTGTTGTGAGTACAGATGGGGCTCTGCTGTTGTTTTATCAGTGTGTTGCTGTAGTCTGCTGTGCGCTGAGCTGGAGGGGACGAGAGTTCACAGTGTGGGCGTTTAATGAAATGAACTTAGCTCCGGGAAGAGCAGCATTAAGAAAAAAAAACAATCGTTTATCTTGTTGCTCTCACCTTGGGGCAACGAGTAAATGTATAGAGATCATCCTGAAATCTCTGTTTGTGCCAGACTCACCTGCAGGGCACTAAGAGCAGAAGCGAGAGTGAACTATAATGTTTCCTGTTTGGACTGGTTTGTTTTTGCATGGATGGATTGAGTGGACTGGTGGATTGAGTGCTTTATGTGATTTCCTTAATCACAATTACTTCCAATCCTGCCTCCTCCCAGAAGCTGTGATTTGTCTGAACTTGCACTGAAAAATAATGCAAACCATTGACACTGTCAGGTATTCTCATAGACAGAATCTTACTGTTTAATGCAACTTTTACTAATAAATATTACAGATTTAGTTATTTACATTTCTAAAGTCTTTGTAATTAGTGTTTCTCTCTGCACAGCTTTCTGCCATTATGACAAAGTGGTTGTTAAAGTTTTGCGTAGTAGTTGCGAAGGTGTTTAAATGCAGATGTTTAAATGTCAGATTTAGAGACGACACAAATGTGGAATTGGGTTTTAGACTCAGTGCTAGTAACAAAATGTGTAAAAAAAAATCTGATGCACATGTGTAATGGCTTGAATTGTATTGACTCTCTTTATTAATTTACCCATTTGACTTGAATTGTGACAGCTATAATAGTTTCAACACAGGCTCATTGGAAATGCAACCCATGCTCATTCTGAAAACGTACCCCTATATACATTTTTGAAGAGTGCCAAATATGTACCAGAAGTGACATTATTTTGCTTTTTTTTTTTGCGATTCTACCAGAGGCCGCTTTTTCAGATCTCAAATTTCTCTCGCGAGTGCCATTCGCACCTGCTCTTCTCGCATTAATCGACCAGAGGCTGCTGTCGACTGACTGACTGACGGAATGACCAATTGATTGACCCGCCCACCCCCTTCCCTGAACCCGACCAACAGTGTTTTTAAAAGCAATCCAGAAAAAGAAAAGTTCTCGCCTGATTTTTACCATGTTTTGAGAATTTACCACATTCTCACCCTGTTATTTACTTGTTTATTTTATTTTTTAGCTTCTGTTTTTGTCTTACCTGCTTTCTGGAACCGTTCTTCATCAGACTCAACCCCATTGTCGTGGTCAGCTCTTCTCTGCGTCACAAGTCCGCCAACGTACATGGCAAGCTAACTGGACAAACTAGTAATACTGGATTTCTGGATTGCTTAGATAAGTGGGTGGGCGCTGGTCAATCGGTGCTTTTTAAAACACTATTGGTTGGGTTTAGGGTAGGAGGAGGGTGGGTCAGTCAATCAGTCAGTCGGTCAGTCAGTCAGTCAGTCAACAGCGACCTCTGTTGGATTTACGTAAGAACAGCAGGTGTTAATGGCACTCGCAAGAGAAATTTGAGATCTGGAAAAGTGTACACAGCGACCTCTGGTGGATTCGCAAAAACAAAAACTGCAAAAAAACGTAGCTCCTGGGACGTATTTTTGTCTCTCCACAAATGTATTTAGGGATACAAAACCAGAATAAGCCTGGGTTGATAAAAATATTTGGTTGCAGTGCACATCTTTTCTTATGTTTGCTTTTAAAAACACGATTGATTGGATTTAGGGAAGGTATTAGCTAAGTGGTTCGCTGTTCTAGGTGATCTAAATGACAAGCCCTGTCTCATTGATGTTTACAAGAAAGACGTGTATCTGAAACATACCCTAAGTAACATATTTCATATTCAGAAAAATGTAGACAGGATTTGTCACCTGAAATGTGTAATGAAACTGTAACCGTATGTAATGTAAACCGAAAATGTAAACGTAGCAGCATATTTTATCATTTGATAAATGTATTTGCATTCAAGTCTGGGCTGATCAGTTTAGTTTAAAGAGCCCCGATTATGGGTTTTTTTTCAAAATGAGCTTCCATGCAGTGTGTAACACAGCACTAAGTGAATGAAAACATCCAGCTGAGGTTTAAATCTGAAAGTGCACCGTGTTTAAAACTATTGGTTCTTTAAGGAAGTATACAACGGGATTCGTCGGCTGTTTGCTATTAAAAGAAGGAGCAGCAGAGACTATTTTGTATGGGACTTTGTCAGACTTTGACAGTGACTTTGTCAGTAACTGTTACAGTTCATATGGACCAGTTTCCTCTTCCTCCAGATCATAACAAGTAAGTGTCATTAAAATTGTTGCCTCGTTTTGCGTAGTTTGCAAAATATGTATTTAATAGTGTGTTGAAACTTGTAATCGCTCCATGCGGCTTGTAATCACTTATCTATTATAGATCAGTGCTTGAACTGTATGTCTCAGGTTAAATCTTTGAGGCTATTCACATATCGTGTCCAAAACCAAGATGAAAACGTGACACGTGCTTCTTCCTTTACTGATTTAAATGCGATTCTGAACTGGCGATCCTTTGCTTTTTGCCTTTGCTATATGGCCACCATTAGCTGTTCCTCACAGTCAATTTTTAAAACAGTTCAACTTTTGCCACTGTGTGGATTAATATTAAATGTGTGCATTGTTATTACTTGGGGTTAAGAATAAGAAAAGAGTAATATGCTGGTGTTTAACTGCATTGCTTTAATGCACTCCTCCATTGGGCTTTCACATACTCTGTGTGCTACTTCATAGCCATATTGGGCGTTTCTCTCTGTCTCGCGCTAAACCCAGTTGACCAATCACAACAGACTGGGTCATCAGACCAATCACAGCAGATTCACAAAGGAAGGGTTTGGGAACAAATGAGTCGTTGGGGTTATTAGGTAAAAAAAATGCATATTTTAAGACAATGAAAGTGTCTTTTGACCTTGCATGCATATCAGCCTGTTGTTGGAGACCCCCAAAACCAAAATATGATCTTTTGATAATGCATAATAGGGGCTCTTTAGATTCCAGGGTCATTTATTTGCTGTCTTATCTTGAATTTTTTGTTTATTTTAACAAAAATGTTTTGCCACAAAGCCTTATTCATTTCTGACCCTGCTATATGTTGCAATGTCTAAATTCACTTAAAGTCAGCATGAAATTTACGATTTTTATTTTAACATGTACACTGAAAAAAATGATTCATTTGATTTATTACATTTTTTAAGGTAAGTTGTTGCAAACAATGTATATGGGCTGAATTTAAACAAATTAAATTGAGTAATGTTCAACTTAATTGGTTTGTTTAAATTCAGTTCATATACATTGTTTGCAACAACTTACCTTAAAAATGTAGTAAATCCAATGAAAAAAATTCTGGGTATATAGTAGTGCTTGTTATAATGGGTAATATTAAAAGTCCATCAGGAGCACAAACCACTGGCTCTTTCAGATTAATTCTTGCAATTGCTCTCTTGGACTAAAACAAAGTGAAGTCAGCTCAAAGCTTTTCACAGAATGAAGGACTGATGTCGGATGTGAATGAGAGGGTCTGGCAGGACTGTGGGTGGGTTACAGAAGCAGGCAGCCGTGAGCTCATTAGAGTTGTAGTGAACCTGTGATCACTCTGTAATTCTCTTTGAGGGCATTAGACTGGCTCTGCAGGGGGTGGCAGCAGCCCGGCACAACGCTCGGTACAGTATGGGAGTATGGGGCACACTTACACCCCCACCCCGGCCGGAGCTCTCTGAAGGCTGTGATGAAAGGCATGATGGAATATGGATGTGGCTTTGTTGTGGGCTAGTTAATATTTGTCAGAATGTAGAAGAGGATTGGGGGGTAACTCGCACGCCAGTCGACTTGATACCTCGAGCGTTGGAGAAACTAATGATTGACTGGGCTGTGTGGCGTACAAGGACCCTAGTTGGCCCCCAAATTTCAGATTTTTTTATCTTCCAGTCACTTTCAACTTCATAATACTATTCCACATGAAAGCCGCAACCCATAAAAGTCGCACTAGGCTTGTTATGAAATATACAGTAGAGCAGAAGCATTGATTTTTTTTCATGCTGTGAGCGTGGTAGTCTGTTATTTTTGGAGCCAATGTTTCTGCCAATGGAGGGTTCCTCAAAACCTCTTCCTCTCTCGCCGCTTGCCAATCCATCACCCTTTTAAGCACACTCGTCCAGACAAGAGGGCCTTTTGTTGAAGTCCCCAATCGTCACGAAAGCTGACGTGATACAGGGCCGCTATTTATAGGACTGTAATAACAGAGGGCCGATATAGGTTTTGTCTTAAGTCTCATTTCACCTGACCTTCTCTGTTTAATGTCAGCAATGCTTATCTACCATGGTGTGTTTTTAGGACAAGATAATGTGAAAAACGCCCTCACTTTCCTCTCAAATGCCACGTTTGTTTTTAAACATCTCCACAGACCTGAAGATTCATGAAAGATTTTTTTACTGTTTGTTTGAGTAATGAAAGATTAAATGTTCATTCGCTCTTTCCCAATGCTATACTATTGTTATTACAGTACACAGGATGCAAACATGACAAATTCCTGACAGTAATTTAATGCCTTTCTTTATCTTTTGTACTAAAAAGCATTTATAGTACTATTGATATAGGTTTGCATTGATCACTTTGTCGCATTTAGTGTAGACAGCTTCTAGTTATTGTGACATCATGAAACAACTATCATGCATACTAATATAATATAAACTTTTCTCTCCAGTAGAATATTAAAGGGCACCTATTTTACCCCTTTTTCAATATTTTAGAGAAGCCTTTTGTGTCTCCAGAATGTGTCTGTGAAGGTTCAACTCAAAACACCCATCAGATTATTTGTTATACCTTTCAGAATATTGGAATTTTCAGCTCTGAGCTGTTTTTCTTGCCTGTGCCTTTAATGCAAATAGGCTTGCTCTCCCCGCCCACTCCACGTGCCTGTCAGAGCCACAGAAATCGCTCCTTATGGCTTTGATGTGTGCAACCCAGGCTCATTTTGAAAACGTAGTCTTGTGGACATTTCTGGAGACCGGGAAATACGTCCCGGGAGGTAAGTATCTTTGCAGTTTTTGTTTTCGCGAATGCGTGCGCTTTTTCGTATCTCAAACGTCTCTCACGAGTGCCGTTCTTACTCGCGCTGTTCTCGCATCAACACCAGAGGCCGCTGTCGACCTACCATCTGTCTGTCTGACTGAATGATTGACTGGGCGACCGGCCAATTGAGACCCCTCCTCCTTTCCTAAACCCAACCAATTTTACAGATTGACCTGCCCACCCACATACTTCTCTAAACCCAACGAAGGGTTTAAGAAAGCCATCCTGAAAAAAATCTGATTTTTACCACATTTTCAGATTTTACCACATTCTCAGCCTGTTGCTCACTCGTTCATTTAATTTTTTTGAATTCTGTTTTTGTTTTATCTAATTTCTGGAACTGCTCTTCCCCGGACTCGAACCCAGTCATTGTCGTCATGGTCAACTTCTCTCTGCGTCTCAAGTCTGCCGACGTACACGACGAGCTAACGGGACAAACTGGTTGAGGCGTGAAAGCCCTCCACACGAAGGTAAGCAGTCAGCCAGTAATCGCCAAAAGGAACGGTGTCATACTGCCCCGTAGCGTTCGCTTAAAAAAGGAAATGGAGCCATATATACCTCCGGCTACATAATTCACGGTCTCCAGAAATGTCCACGGGACTACGTTTTCAGAATGAACCTGGGTTGGATGTTTGTCTCCATCTCCTGCTGCGTCAGATAAACAGCACAGTGACAGACATGAAGGAAGCAGATCCAATATTGTTTGTGAGAAATACTACAGTAAGAACTTTCCCAATGAGTATTTGATGTATTTGTTGTGAAGTTAATTCAAGCCTTTCTGCAACGATGAGTCACACACTATGTCGTTACAAAGTTCACGCACACACACACTGAGCGGCGCGTTTAACTTTGCACAGCAAATGTGGCAGGATACAGGTTAATATCCACTGCTGTATGGCTATCCGTTATGTTAATGTACAAATAAACCTGATTTAACGTCCACAAACCGGGATTAAAGCATCTTCTTTAATAGTTGTACTGACATGCAGCTGTGGTGATGAATTATGGCGATTTTACCATCTTTACTTCATTACAAACATGCACTTTTAGAAACGTTTTAAACTCATTCTTAATCACATTTGATGATGATTGATGATCACAGAGCGCTGAACAGATCTTTTAATCCCAGTTGCTTTGCACACGTCCTGTCTTGTTGATATGATTATACGCGTTACTATGGAGAAATGTTAATGCGCGGCTGTCAATCAATTTGGTGGGCGGGCGAAAATCCTTCCTCCCGTTGCAGTGGGCCTCAAAATGGGAGGGATTTGGATCCTATTTTAACGTCAGGAAACTTAAAAAAAGATACTTATTGTGTGTATATCACCCCAATATGACAGTGGACACACTATACCTGCACACAGCTTACCTAAGAGGATTTTCATCACAGGTGCCCTTTAAAGAAGTATTTGTATCTAAAATAGTGGTCCCTGAGAACGCATGTAATTCATGTAATTGCCTACCCAGTACTGTAAGAGTCAAAAACCAAACCAAATTTTTTTTTTTGGCTTTTTGGCATTTTGTGTCCTGTGATAGGACAGAAAATGAAAAAAAAATAATTAACACCTGCATTTGCTAATGACAGATTGATATCGTTCAAAAAATTGCTCTGTGTAAATTGTATATTATTCACAAGATCATTACCTTGAAACTCTCATCTTACGTCTTGATTTGTGAATGGTCAGTAAATTGAACTGAAAATGTTAGTTTTGCGTGAAGCATCGCATTTTTTGTATAAATTTATTAATAAATAAGATTCATTTTAGATCATCACCTTAGCTTTGTATTGTAAAACACATTTTGTGCAGATACCTTTGATGTTTTCTTCAGAAAAAAAAAAAAATCTAGTTATGCACCATGCGGCTTTTGAAGCAAGACATCTTCTCAAGTATGAGACTCAATCACTCACACTCACGTCACCAGAGAGAAAAGTGGAAATGCATTTGAACGTGGAATTCTCACTTGTGGTTGTGCCCCATTGGGCAAATAGCTTCACCCCCATCAGGGGCTTGTAATAGAGCAGTTATTATTTAATGTGCCTGGGGGGGCATTCCTGATTGGCCCTCTTTGTTATGTTAATCAGGTTTTGATTGGCCTCTTGGGATCAAATTTTCAAGGAATCGGCCTATAATGTTCCAAATGTCGTCTCTGTACACTGACATTATAATAGCATGCTGCCATCACTGAAAAACACAAAACTATTGAAACTAATTCTTTATCATGCACCAAACGTTTGCACTGTACTGTTTTGGCTTGAATGCGTGATTTTCACTGAATGCCAGATCACCATAAATCTTCTATCTGTCTCGATGGACGCTCGGTGGGGAGAATATCGATTCAGCAACATATTTACACTGTGTTGTCTGTAAATAAAACATTAATTTAGCTCTTGAAGGAGGCTCAGCTTGCAAACGGGCTCCTGAAATATTCATGATGGGGGCGTGCAGCACCAGAGGGAGTAATTTCGCTCTTTAAAAAACACCACTATCAGCAATATTTGTGCAAAACTTGTCGTGACAAACAGCAAATTAGCGGTTCATTAATGTTGGCTTGTTATGACAGCAGACCAGAATGCTAATCATGATGCCCTGTTGCTATCAGAAATGCTGTATACATAGATCTATTCAAGGGATAGTTCGCCCAAAATCGAAAAGTATTTACTTAACATTGTGTAATGCAGTGTACCTCAAATAATCCTTGTTTTATTTACAACTTTGAACAAATTAGTTTTTAGAGTCTTTTCACATTTCAAAGCTTTCAGTTTCTTCTGTGCATGTGAACGTGAGCTGTGAAGTGATGCGGCGATTGGTGGGCTTTGGAGGATGTGGCCCTGACAGTGAGCCGCTTCGATGGATTTGTGTGTTTGAGTGAGGATGGAGGTGGCAAACACTGAATAGCCGTCTCACCCAGAAAGCTCAGTTGTGGAGGATTTGTGCCAGTTCCCGCTTCACAAAGAGAGATCAGATCAGGAGGCCTCACAGCTCAATGTGTGTGCATGCGTGCGTGCGCATTGCATTGTGGGAAGTTTGTAAGTTGTCACCAATGTTAGGTCGGAGTGGTTGTAAATTAGAGTAAGGTGCATGCTTATTGTGTTATTTTGGATGTGTTTTGGTGGATTGTGTATGAGGTAGAGTTCTGATAATGAAAAATCTGATATTGTGATATTTTGTATGTCTGCAATATATGTTGCAATAAATATTCGCTTGTTAATTCGTGACGTATCGGTGACGTATGGAATACTGTTTCCGGGTCCAAGCCGCTACTCATTTGAATTGAAAAAATATTAGTCATATCACAGATTAAAGTGAATTTTATATAAAATCATGGTGTACACAATAGTCTCTGGACTTGCTACATCACAAATACCAAAATTGTAACAATTTATAAAAAATTAATCACTTTCTGGCATTCGGATATTAGGCATGGTAAGTATTACATCGCTTTGTAAATATTTATTATTACCATCTGTAAGGTCTTCCCATACAGTTTGATATAGCACTTGGACCCGGAAGCCGCTTCGCGTGATGTCACACTTAACAAGCGGATACAATTTTATCTGATAACTTAAACAGCTCAATTTGGAAACATCTTATTAATTTTGGATTAATTGGAATGATTATGTAGGGGAGTGAATCATGCATGACATGTAATAAACAAATTACTATCATAGATAAATGCAATAGAGCAAATATAAAAGTGAAACAAACAGTGCTTTATGGTTTTCAGGGTAGCCAAATCATATTCAGGTACAGTAATTAAAAAGTCAAATATTTATATAGTAGCCCTATATACATTTATGGAGATTGCGAATCATGTAGCCAGAGCTACGTATGGCTGCATTTCATCTTTAAAATTAATGCTAATGGGCTAATGGGTGGTATGAGGCCGTTCCTTTTCTCGCATACAAGCTGACGGCTTATCTCCATATGGACGGCTTTTCCACTGTTACCTGTTTGTCCGGTAGCTCGACATGTACGTTGGGAGACTTGAGACGCAGAGTGGAGTTGACCGCGACAACTCTGTTCGAGTCTGATGAAGAACGGTTACAGAAAGCAGGTTAGCCAAAAACATAAACAATAAATAAGTAAATAACATGGTGAGAATGTGGTAAAATCTGAAAACGTGGTAAAAATCAGGGGCTTGCTTTTTAGGATTGCTTTTTAAAACACTGTGATAGGGTTTAGTGAAGGGGGTCGGTGGGTCAATTGGTGCTTTTTAAAACACTATTGGTTGGGTTGGGTTTAGGGAAGTGGGGGTGGGGGTTCGGTCGGTTGGTCAGTCAGTAAATCAGTCAGTCGACAGCCTCTGGTGGATTTATGTGAGAACAGCAGGGGCAAATGGCACTCCTGAAAGAAATTTGAGCGTACACAGCGGCCTCTGGTGGATTCGCGAAAACAAAAACTGCAAAAAAACGTAGCTCCTGGGACATATTTGGCGAACTCCAGAAGTGTATATAGGGGTACGTAATTAGAATGAGCCTGGGTAAATAAAAACACAGTACACAAAGACATTCAGTAGGATAAACTTTTTATATGAAAAGAAAAGATGCGCATAAACTATGATGGAAACACTTTTACCGAACAAATTCCAGTATGTGAAAAGGTTTGTTATAAGAGATCATATGATGATGAAAATGTGTGTGAATGGACAAACCAGCAAGCTGAGCACATTGTAAAAATTATATTATTAATTACCTTCAGAGCTTCTGGAGCATGTCAAGAGCGTCTGTTCTCCGCGTCTCATGGCTTCAAATGCCACCACACGTTCATTGTGTGTCAGCATTGTCCTCTGAGGTGAAAGTCATTTATTAAAAAAAAAAAGATTTACACAGCTTCTTCTACCGCAGTAAATTCTGTTTTTACTGTTGATATTTGGCACCAGTTAATCAGGAAGTGACGATTTTGTTCTTTTTGATACGTTGGATGGAAACACTGTCTTTTATGCGATATTCCAGTTTTGCACATAAATTTTATTCGCATTTTTGGATGGAAACATAGTAGGGCTGGACGATATGGCAAAAATTTATATCACGATATATTTTTTTATTTCGGTCGATACGATATAATTCCGATATCGATATGGACAATATTAAAAATTAAGGAAAAACTCCCAAGAACGCACACAATGGATGTCTGTACCTACAAATGTCTGCAAAGTGAATTTGCAAAGTCGATAATACCTCCAGACTCTTATAACTTTTTTTTTAAAATAAAAACAGTACAAAAAAATTTGTTCACTTTTTATTTGTATTTAGCCTATACAAACAAGAAATGTGAAATAAACTATCAAATAAATAAAGCTCAAAAATTCATAAAAAATATGCAAAATAGTTTTTTAGAAAAATACGTTTTGTAGTATAACCAGCAGGACAGCAGTGATGTGTGAACTGAATTTGGTGAGAGTACAGTAATTTACAGTACAGTTATTGAATATGTTTGATAATAAAAATTCATAAAAAATATGCAAAATAGTTTTTTAGAAAAATAAGTGTTGTAGTATAACCAGCAGGACAGCAGTGACGTGTGATCTGAGTTTGATGGCAGTATAATGAGTTAGAGGGAAGTTATTGACAGCTTTTGTAGTATTGATTTTTGCGTTTTGCTCTTTGTAGACGGTCCCTAAGGATCGGCCTCTTTGCCGCCTGCGCATAGAGATCAATATAATGCGTCCAGCGCGTAGGAAAGCTCATTTTTAAGAAAATAAGGTTGTAGGTGGTTGTATACATTGCGACAGTTGAAAAAATGTGCTATTTGTGTAGGAACAATGTTTCGGTCATGAGTTATTGATCCGGAAAAGACGAATCTGCGAATCTGTTGCTAACTTTACTGAACTGAACCACTTCTACACCACTGCATTAGTCTTTCCTTTCTTATCAACTATTTCGTCTGCATTCTTACTTGTGGAAGCTTGTTCATTCGCATATGTATTCAGAGCACTCATTTTGTAGCTAAAACTTTTTGAGGCGCAGCTTAACCACCTGCTGTGCTGAGCGCTGGCAGCGTGTCTGTGTTGTTCGTCATCACGTAAGTGACATAGATCACGCTCTTTCTGACGGCTGAGCACTGAACGTCATTCAGTGACAAGTGATACATGTATAAGATCTTATATAAATAATAATATATCTATTTATATATATGCAAATTTATATCGAAATATCGGAAATGGGTTCAAAAATCATATCATCGTTATTGAAAAAAATTCTATCGCGATATATATTGATATCGAATTATTGTCCAGCCCTAAAACATAGCTATTTCCTACATTTCAGTCACACAAATAACAAAGGCACGTTTGAGAATGGCTTGTCCTTTTTTAATTATTAATTAGCTTAAATTCACTGACCTTCGACAGGACATGTACTGTAACTAGGTTAATGGGATTAGTACTCGTTCTAAAAACTTACATTCTAAATGTCATATCAAGCTCTACCACTTGATCAATATAAAAGGCAGACACACACAAGTGCACTTTTACACCTATTAAAAACTCAACTTTAGAAATGTTATCTTAAACTGATCAACGTGTGTAAAAGTGGGAACTTTAAATTAAACATTTGCACTAAACATTAAACTAAGGTTATATGCATTCTTGTTTTGTCAAATTTGTTGTAGAAATTATGCAGTAGCCTATTGTATGTAATTTAATGCAATTACATCTGAAATAACTTCAAAATTACGGTAAATTCGCCACTTTTTCAAGTGAAAAGTCAATAAACGTCACACATTACATTACTTATTTTATTATACTTAAATATTTAAAAATACTTTAAATGTAAACTTACGCATTAACTTGAGCAGCTGTTTTCCCACGCTAACTGTCTCTGTTTCACCAGTGGTGTTGCTTTTTTAAATATATGGTCATATTTGCTATAACTTTGCATGAGCACATCAAGTTCAGCTGGAGAAAGAATCTCTTTTTTTGTTGCCATGGTAACTCGTAATATCTGCGCTCCATTAATAATGCATTTTTATAGTCGTGGTGTGCGCGCTTAACTCTGAGTTGGTCTACTCAAAGTTGATTGACCTAACTCAGATCAGCTATTCTGAAACCCAAAACTCTGAGTTTTTAATCTCTAGGTAAGTCAATTTAGAGTTCAAGTTTAAACTCCGAGTTGGTTGAACCTCCTTATTGAAACAGGCCCCCGAACATAATGTGACAGCTGCCCCCATCAAGATGCCTCCCTGGGTGATTGCCCATGTCTAAATCCGCCACTGATTATTACCCCCTTTAAGCAGTATGTGTTTCCGATAGTCTACAGAACAAACCATCATTATATAATGACTTACCTAATTACCCTAATTTGGCTAATTAACCTAATTAACCTAGTTAATCCTTTAAATTGCACTTTAAGCTGAGTACCTTGAAAAATTTGTATATCATCATAGCGAAGATAAAATAAATCAGTTATTAGAAATTAGTTATTAAAACTATTCATAATAATTCAGGAGAGCTAATAATGCAGACTTCAACTGTATATATTGCAGAAAATCACAATATCGCGATGTCCGTTTCATCCAATATCATGCAGTCCTATTTTGTACTCATTTCCCCTGTTAAGTCATTGAATCAGTGGGCAATGAAGAAGGTTTTGGAAGAAACCATTGTCTGTGAGCTCTTTGATCGCAGGTGTGATCACTGATTCCTTCGCCTTCAAACAGCTCGTCTTTCTCCTCTTCACCTTCCTCTCTCAAGACCCTGCAGATTACCAACTCAGCAAACATTAAAGAAACAGGTGAAAAGGCCTTCATTTTAAAGCTCTAAAGCTAGATTAGCAAACATTACTCTGATTTCTTGATCAAACGCTGGCTATTGACTCTGAGTTTAGTCAGTTTGTCAATGGCCAGGTTATCTCCGAAAAGGCTATCAACTCAACAGTGGTTCGTTTGGTGGCCAGTCGTACTGAAGTGAACTATATGGGAGGTCTGTTGTGGCACATTAGTGGCAGAGGGGGAGGGTTGGCACCATGTTGAAAAGCAGCCTGTTCACAGCAGAACACAATCCAAAGATGTAGTCAAAGGGGGAGTCCAGCCAAAAATGTAAATCCACCCTTATGTCATTGCAAACCTGTATGGCTTTCTTTTCTCTGCACTAGGGTTTGTCTGGTCTGTTCCATACTATTAAAATGCATGGAGATTCACACACTTGCACTACATACAATTTGTCAAGATTTACTTGTGCATTGTATACCGAGTCTTCTAAAGACATTCCCAGCTAATCATTTTAAGCTCTGAAAATGTGCCCTTAATGTTTCCATTAAGTTATATAACACATTAAAGATTTTTACGTCAATTTTTTTCACTCTTATGTTACATTAATGTTCTCAGAATGGTATTTAAAATGTTATTAGAGCATTCTATCCACATTATATTAATGCTCTAAGAATGTTTTTCTATCAGCGCTATATGAAACACTATTTTAGTAATGTTACATGCTAACCTGTCAGCTGGATATCTTTCAAATCTCATTGGTGCTTGAGTTCTTTCTAAACATTATTCATTATTTATTTAGTCAGTGTCCTTTCAGATCTGTTTTCAAGAGTAGATAATGATGATGACTGAACTTTAACCTTTGGGTCAAATACTGCTTTATCTGTTGCTTTGAAGTGTTGATCATATTAGCAAAACAGTGCTCTTTTTTATTTACTTCTCAAATAGTATTACTCTTTCATCAGATAGACAGCAGATATCATACATCCAACCCAGGCTCATTCTGAAATCGTACCTCTATATGCATTTCTTGAGACTGGGAAATACGCCCTAGGAGGTAGTTTTTGCAGTTTTTGTTTTTGCGAATCCACGAGAGGCCTCCATTCGCGCCTGCTGTTCTCACATAAATCCACCAGAGGCCGCTGTTGACTGACTGTTTAACTGACTGAATGACTGACTGACTGAACAACCAATCAACTGACCCACCCTCCTCCTTCCCTAAACCCAACCAATTTTATCGATTGACCCGCCCACCCACTTTCCTAAACCCAACCAACAATTTTTGAAAGCAATCCAGAAAAAGAAAAGCCCCCGCCTGATTTTTACCACGTTTTCAGATTTTACCACATGCTCACCCTGTTATTTACTTGTTCATGGGTTCTGTTTTTGTCTTACCTGCTTTCTGGAACCGTTCTTCACCAGACTCAAACCCCATCGTCGTGGTCAACTCCTCTCTGCGTCGCAAGTCCGCCGACGTACATTGCGAGCTAACTGGACCAACTTGTAACAGCGGGAAAGCTGTTCATATGGAGGTCAGCTGGTAAGCGTGAAAAGGAATGGCGTCATACCACCCCGTAGCATTCGTTTTAAAAATGAAATGCAGCCATACGTACCTCCAGCTACATAATTTGCGGTCTTCAGACTCGTATATACTACTACGTTTTCAGAATGAGCCTATGTTGCATACACCTGAATACACTCTTATGTGTAAGCACACATACTTCTACTTTAATGCAGGGATTCTTAACCGGTGGGCTGCGAGATAGTTTAAAATGAACTCTTAATATTAAGGGTGTCAAGAGATCTCACGAGGTTAAATCGCGACGAGATTTCTCGTCGAGGTAAAAAGTTGTCTTGTGAGTTAAAATGTAGGCATGATGGAGCATGAGGGTGAAATTAGCATTGAAGATTGGAAGCAGGATTGAAATCAAGTTCTTTGCAAACACCTGGTAAGGCTGGCCTCTGTGCACATGTCACTCGGTTGGGCGGGCGGGTGTGACGTAACCGCTTTTTTTTTCTCACCGGAGTTAGATGTGCAAAGCCGCATTATTGAAGTGCAGTACAGATATGTAAACGCAATGGAAAAATGCAATTGAACTATTATCATCGTGTTGGACTTCTAGCCACATTTTGCGACAGGACTGTCCACAGCTGTTTCTTGGCACCTACACACATCTCTAAGCGCGCACACACATACTGACCTGCTGGAGACTCAACACACCCGCCTTCATAATTTCCAAACAAGTTTATGCTGTACGGAAAAGCGGACGTTTTCTTTTTATGGTTTAAGTGACCAAATTCTACACCAGGACTAAAAAACGCTTTTATATTGTCATGTAGCACAAGTATTTAAGCATGTTCACGAGAGAGAAGGAGAGCGCAACATCCACCACGTAACCAATATAAAATAATACTGTTCCATACATCACATGCACAAATCAAGCCATGGACATTACATTAAGATGCCTACTGGTTTAAAAAGGCCTAGATAAAAAAAATATGGCTAAATGAGAGCGTTTCTGTCATAAACTATAGAAAAACAACTTATCTAAAAAAAAAAAAAAAAATGAAACCCTGCGAACAGAATAAATACAGGAATGGAGAAAAGAGCGTTCTTTTATTATCAGCTGTCAGTTAGCGCCCGCTCTTTTTTTTCTAGTCATTGCGCCTTTTGCCGTGTGCTGTGGAAATGCTGACAATTGGATACAAGTCACCTTTAAAAGATGATAAATGTAAGCAGGTCATCAAAATTGGGTACTGTCACAGAATCCGAATTGACCATCAAGATCTGCAGTGTAAATACTGTGAAATTCTATAGGGGAAAAGCCAGTCAGTAGAGTTTGCTATTTTCCATTTATATATTAACAAATATCTTGCAGTGTTTCCATGTTCATTTCATAGAATTCATTATAAACTAATATAAAACTATTGCATACATAAAATTATGGGAATAAATATGGAAATTGCATACATAAAAAAATGGAAGTTCATTACAAGTAAAAAAAAACAAACACCTAAATTGTTTTGCATTTTGTGATTTTTTTTTTAATTAAAAAAAATCTATTTTCCATTCATATATTCATATATATTCATAAAAATATTTGAAGACTATTCTAGTCATGTTTCATCATTAGGATTTCTTTAAAATAGTGTAAAAATATCGTTCTCGTAAACCCAATCTCGTTTCTCGTCTTGTCTTGTGGAGTAGGCGTCTCGTCACACACCTACTTAATATTATACTGTAATTTTTGGATTTTGTTATTAATATGCTATATTAAAATGATCAAAGTAATGCACTTTCTCCTGTTCACCGATTTATTACTTCAAACTAGGCACAGAAACAGCCTCATAATCTCATCTGCAATTAGTACACGTCAGTCTGTTCATTTACAAACTATGCGTGATGAAAGTGAAAGTCTCACTTTGTGTATTTTTGTGTGAACTATTTATTGTATCTGCATAGTTGTCCAAATTAATGTCCTGTGGGTGTTTTATAATGAACATGCATACAACATACAGGAGGACCTAGCGAGGCTCAATGGTGTTTCTGCCATAGAATGTAAAATTAACTTGCATATGAGCTTTAGACGCGCTCTGGTGGAGCTGTTCACTGCTGTCAGCGATTTCCCAATGATATCCAGCTGCAAACTCAACCGCCATCAGATCGACGCGTTTCAACAGATTTAGGGTGTTTTACTGTATTTTACATTTTTCTCTATATTTTTGAATAGTAGATATTTAATAGTAGATATTCAGTCAGTCCAGTTTAAAGCAGAAGCTGGTTTTTTGCAATTTTTCTTTAAATCTGTATATATATATATATATATATATATATATATATATATATATATATATATATATATATATATATATATATATATATATTTTAGTATTTTATATAGTATTTTATACAGGTATTATATATTTGTTAATAAATAAAGGTTTAAAGGAACATTTTATACATAAGATGAGCTGAATGGACAAAAAAATAAAACTCAACAGTTTAGCTGTAGGGGACTTATAAAAATGACCATATTTAAAAAAAAAAAGTGGAGTGTTTCTTTTAAAAATATTCTAGTCCTGTAGTCCTTAATAACAAAGCACACTGTAAAAAAAAAAAAAAAAAAACTAGGTTCCACACAATTGAATTGTATTGAGACAATATGAAGAAACTACGTTAAGTCATTAGTTTTTACAAATTTAATTGGATTGAACACAAAACAATTAAGGTGTCCCAAATCAGCTCATTTTAAATAAGTACTTTAAACAAACAGCAAGCGTAATTTTTTGAGTCCAGAACATGTGATAGTAATTTGCATATTGGTGTCCAGCATATGTACAAATTCACAATACCCTTTCAGTTCATAACGACTGATAAGGCCTGTTGTCAGTGATTTGTTATCATTCAAGTTTCTTCAGAGCTCAGTGAGAGGGAGGGAGTTTGTGTTTGCTTGCTGGGTTTTGCTTTGTTCTTTAGGGAGTCACACTGCAAGAATAAAAAAAACAGCTGGAGATGTAATTCATCTCAGCTGGGTTCGAAACAGAAGCTGATCTTTTTCCTTGCTGAGCACACAGACGGATGTTATGAGTAAAGTCCACTTTTTAGGGGGTAGCAGTATATGTGGCAGTGACTTATATTATTGTTTGTAGAATATCTTGGCTTTTAGAGGAGCTTGGTTCAGCTTGTGGGCCACAATTTCTTCACCCCTGCTTTCTTATACACACACACACACACACACACACACACACACACACACACACACACACACACACACAAGCTAGTCATCGTCCTGTGAAAACAATGTGGTTTCAGGCATCCTTACTCTTGTTATTTGAAACTCTGTCAGCACGTCCAAATATTCAGCGGTGGTTTCCAGACGTGGGTTTGCTTGGGGTGCGCAGGCCAACTGCCCCGACCATTAATAACACAGAACAATTTTGACATACATGGATTTAAGTTATCTGTCTCCTCTCTGTCTTAAAGTTTCTCTGAGTCAATGACGTTTGTTTGGTTTGCAATTTTGCATCGGTCAGTTTATTAAAAATGTCTTAATTCCTACCTTTGCTCCTTTAATACACCATTTGTCCCTTTTAAAAAAAATAAATGGTTAACCCGTTCACGGGTGAGATTTAAATACTCCAGCTGACCCTCCTGCGTGAGTTTTTTTTTACGTTACTCAGAATCCATTGCGTTCCAATGTTCCCATGGCGATGCGTAAAGTTTATTCACGTGACCCACTAGCCCCAATAATCTATGTACAGTTTAAACCAGAAGATTAAATACACTCTAAAAAAAGGAACATAACCATTTAAAAAAAAATGTCTGATGGTAAGTCATACTAAACGTTTACTATTTTAGGTCCGTTAGGATTACCTAAGTCATTTACATTTGCTAAATGCCAGAATAATGAGAGAATTTTTTTTTGAGAATTTTTTATTAATTTCTAGACAGTCAAAAGTTTACATACATTTCCTTGGTATTTTTTTAGCTTTGCTTTTAAACTGTATAACTTTGGTCAAATGTTTTGGGTATCCTTCCACAAGCTTCTCACAATAGTTTGCAGGAATTGTGGCCCATTCCTCCTGACAGAACTGGTGTAACTGAGTCAGATTTGTTTGTCTTGCTCGCACAAGCTTTTTCAACTCTGCCCACAAATTTTCTATAGGATTGAGTTCAGGGCTTTGTGATGGCCACTCTTAAACATTCACTCTGTTGTCCTTAAAGCACATTTTAACTAATTTGGCAGTATGCTTAGGGTCATGGTCTGTTTGGAAGACCCATTTGTGGCCAAGTTTTAATTTCCTGGCTGATGTCTTGAGATGTTGCTTCAGTATTTCTACATAATGTTCTTTCTTTATGATGCCATCTATGCTGCGAAGTGGACCAGTCCCTCCTGCAGCAAAACAGCCCCACAACATGATGCTGCCGCCCCCATGCTTCAAAGTTGGGATGGTGTTCCTAAGGTTGTAAGCTTTCCCCTTTATCCTCCAAATGTAACACTGGTCATTATGTCCAAACAGTTCAATCAGTTCAATGTCTCCCAAAATTTGTCTTTTTTAATTTAGCAAATTGTAATCTGGCTTTTTTGGTGATTCTGGCTTGTTGATTTTCCCATGTTGTCACACAAGGAAGCAGTGTGTTTGAGGTTTTCCTTAAATACTATTCTACAGTTGTGCCTCCAATTAACTCAAATGTTGTCAATTAGCCAATCAGAAACTTCCAAAACCTTGACACCATCAGTTGAGCTTTTTCAGAGGCATAATAATCTTATTGTATGTAAACTTGACTTTCAAGAAAAGTTATAACAATTTCTCAAAAAATATCTCTCATTATTCTGCTATTAAGCATAACAGAAACAAATTTGATAATCCTAACTTACCTAAAAGAGAAAAAGTTTAGTCACATTAACATCTGACTTTTTTTTTAAATGGTTGTGTGCCTTTTTATACAGTGTATGTAAACTTCTGGTTTCAACTGTATATGTCGTATTTTGTTTCTTATCTCTAAATATTGACAAATGTTCCAATTATATTGTGAAATTTCTGATACTCTGATTCTCAAATATGTGCTAAAACATACAGTTTGTCTTTTAAACCGCTTAGTAACGTTCAAATTATTTGTTATATGACGGGTAATGGGCACTGCCGTTGTTGCTACAAGGGATACAGCTGCGATCGGAAGTTAACGAGAAGTATTTATATTATTTATTAAATTATGCATTCATTGTATTTTAGATGGGATACAGCTGAGGACATTTAATGCAAAAATGTAATAAATAATATACTTCACATTGACTTCCGATCACAGCTGTATCCCTTCTAGCAACAACTGCAGGAGAGATCCGAGCTGCTGGATTTACGCCATGTTTATTCATAATTTTCTTCAGAAATACATAAAGGAACTGTTTATCTGGGAGAGGAATAGAGAAAATATTCTAGTAACATAAACTGTGTGTATCTTACGTGAACAAAGCACATCCTCTGGTTATACTGAAAAATAGTTATTATTGCCGTCTCCATAGAAATCCACGTGTATTTCACAAACCTTAAATGGTATGTATTCCTTGTAGTTTTGTGAATTTGAATGTCTAAAACCTAAAATAAATGTTGTTTGTTTGAATGCACGGATAAATCGTGATTTATGACAGGCACTGCACACCTCTTTCTGTTTTGAATTTGAGCAGTTGATGACGTGTGCTCTGAACGTTTAATCACACTGGTGTGATCGTACACTTCAGGGACCAGCCAAGACTCGTGAAATGGTTAAAACAGTCTCAAATTGAAACTAATACTCAATATAATGAATAAAAGTGTCCAAAAAAGTTTATTTTTAATACATATTAATATTAAATATTATTGGTATTTAATATACTATAATAATTTAATACTATTAAGTATGCAGAGAAAAAAACTGGTCAAGGTTAGTAGGCCTTTTAGATAATTTCATACTCTGTTTCATACTCACCATCTTGATTTGGCTGATTAACCATGTAATGTCCACCTCAGACACAGTTTTTTACCATTAGATCACCATCTGGACATTATGGTGCATATAATTTTGTTTTTGCATTTCTAATTTACTTTTATTTATTTTTTATTTATTTGTTTTTTGTTTTGTTTTATTTTATTTCATCTTGTGTTGTGGAATATTTTTAGTTTGTTTAGTTTGTGTGTTTTATGCGTGTGTTTATTGTTTTTGTGTGTGTTTGTTTGTTTGGTTTAGTTTGTATTTTGTTTAGTTTGTTTCTTTTGTGTTTTTTTTTGTTTTGGTTTTTGTAACTGTTTTGTATTGCTTTTACTTTGCTGTCATTTGTTTTATGTTAAGTTCTGATTTGTGTTTTCATTTATATTTTTGTTTGTGTTTTGCTTTTGATGTGTCTTGTTTTGTATTGTCTCACCCTATATATATATATATATATATATATATATATATATATATATATATATATATATATAAACCATATAATACATATTTTTAACTAAATATAATTTTTTATGAAAAAATATTACAAAATCTGTAGATTTAAGAGGATTGATTTTGAGAATATAATAACTAAAAGACTTAACACATAATAATAAGAATAACGTTTACACTTTTTTAATATTTACAATGCAAATCCGAATAGAGCCATTGTTTGATAAAAAATGCTACAGTAAGTCTCTTTAATAATAAAATATATCCAGGATAGACACAAAATATTATTTTACAAATTGTATCGTACGTAAATCATCTAAACATTTGCACATTATTCAATAATAATACTGAAATTAATATAAAACTGAATACATTTATATTACACACATTTACAAAAGTAAATAAATAGACTGACTCAATGATGGGCTCAAATATCTCAGTTAAAGTTCAGGTAATTTGACAATTTTATGACCAAGCAAGGCTACTTTATGATGTAAAATGTATACATTTTAATGAAAGTCAATAGGGTTGCGCAATGTGACAAAAATCTTATATCACAATTTAAGTCATCTAATATCCTGACGATATACACTCACCGGCCACTTTATTAGGTACATCTTACTAGTACCGGGTTGGACCCCCTTTTGCCTTCAGAACTGCCTTGGTTATAGACATGGTCAGCAACAATTCTCAGGTAGGCTGTGGCATTGACACGATGCTTAATTGATACTAATGGGCCCAAAGTGTGCCAAGAAAATATCCCCCACACCATTACACCACCACCAGCAGCCTGAACCGTTGATACAAGGCAGGATGGATCCATGCTTTCATGTTGTTGATGCCAAATTCTGACCTTACCATCCGAATGTTGCAGCAGAAATTGGGACTCATCAGACCAGGCAACATTTTTCCAATCTTCTATTGTCTAATGATGGTGAGCCTGTGCGAATTGTAGCCTCAGTTTCCTGTTCTTAGCTGACAGGAGTGGCACCCGGTGTGGTCTTTTGCTGCTGTAGCCCATCCGCCTCAAGGTTGGACGTGTTGTGCGTTCAGAGATGCTCTTCTGCATATCTCAGTTGTAACGAGTGCTTATTTGAGTTACTGTTGCCTTTCTATCAGCTCGAACCAGTCTGGCCATTCTCCTCTAGCATCAACAAGTCATTTGCACCCACAGAACTGCTACTCTTTTGGACCATTCTCTGTAAACCCTAGAGATGGTTGTGCGTGAAAATCCCAGTATCATCAGCAGTTTCTGAAATACTCAGACCAGCCCGTTCGGCACCAGCAACCATGCCTTGTACAAAGTCACTTAAATCACCTTTCATCCCCATTCTGATGCTCGGTTTGAACTGCAGCAGATCGTCTTGACCATGTCTACATGCTTAAATGCATCGAGTTGCTGCCATGTGATTGGCTGAATGGAAATTCGCATTAACGAGCAGTTGGACAGGTGTACCTAATAAAGTGGTATAAACATTGTACATTCAAGATTGAAACTCACAGTTTGTTTATTAATGTTTCTCTCTGCATCCCTATACTGACGTGTGATATTTTGCTTGTATTAATAATGCAAAAGTACTGTAAACAATGTATTTTGTGACACCACAGAATAAACAATAGAGCATAATGTGTTACAATAGAGCTTTTATTTTTTCCACATGATATATATTGTGTATTGCACAGCCCTATTAGTGAAAATGGTGTAAAAATGTTTAAAAATGTCAAGACTTTGATTCTAACCATGTTTTCTAAAAACTTTAAACCCTTTTCCTCCTTTTTTAAACATGGACATACTCATTGACACCTCTCACTCTCTACAATAAGAAAACATCATGTAGGTCTTGGCCTCAGATTTCCTCAGACAAGATACTCAGCTAATCTGATTATCCCGCCGTGTTTATGGCAAAATCATTGTTAACTTGTTTGTGCTGGGCTACTTCTAAATATTTGTTGGAGAAGATAAGGAAGGCGCAACTTGGGGCAAAGAATGAACTTCAATTCACCTTTGTTTACCTGAAGACTTAAACATACTTCAGGGTGTCCTTTAAGCTCAGATGAGACATGGAGAGAGAAGGAGATTTGCTCCCCAGGTGTGGGAACAATAGCTTGTATGTGAAGGCCATGGGTGGATGGACTCAGTCGGGGGGCTCTCTGAAGCCGTGCTACAGGACTCAGCAAATAGGGCCAGCGTCTTGTTCACAATGAGCGGGGCGTCTGCTCTGGGTGGTGGAGGAGGGGTCAGAGAGAAAGGCAGCAGCCCTGAAAATGGGGTGCGAACACAGAATGGGACCAGCGGGATGTGACTGTGAGTTTAATAAGTCTTTGTGTGTGCAGAGGTTCACTTAGATGTACTTTGGGGACCAAACTGTTCACAGGAGTTAGCAAAATCTGACAAAACCTCCCATCGGGGACGTTCTCAAAGGTTAAAATGGTTTAGAAATACAGAAAAATACTATTTATTTTGTTCTAAAAATGTAAATGTACTTTTTTAGGGGCAGGATGTGGGTTGAGGTTAGTCAGGAGTAACTGTGATTAGCTTTTGGCTATAGGTGAAAAACTATGGTTATGGTATATGTCCACATTTAGCTAAATGTATGTGTAGGTCTAGATTTTTACTAGAATTATTCACATATGAGCTGAGGTTTCGATGAAACTATGTTTTCTTATGCACAATAAGTGGCCATTGTGGTTATCGTTTGGATATAGCATAGAAATCTTTATTTATATACTGAAACGCCCCTACACTTAAAAAATAGATGTTTGGATATAACTCAGTTTTTTTAACCACACTTCGTTATTATTGTTCATTTATTAATTTGCTGGAAATTAGAATTGAATTTAGAAATAGTTTTGATAGTTTTTTAATAGTTTTGATTATGTTGGCTAATGGATGCCTTCAGTGGAGTGCGCACAACATCGTTTCCTTACTCCACAAAAGTAAAGGAGTAAAGAGTAAAAGTAAAGTAAAGAGAAAATAAAGAGGCTGAATGGAGGAGGCTCGTTCTTTATCCTCGCGCTGCAGATTGTTTGTTTAACTGTTTTCTCGCTAGTGAAGCGTTCAGTTTTTCCATTTACAAAGTCCGCCACGTAAATAGCAAATGTGCCATGGCTTGACACAGCTGATTCTTAAAGGGTATTTTTTCATCCTTAAAATAGCAGAAGTGGATTCAGACAGGCCCTTAATGATTTTGCATTTTGCGCTTTAGACTTTGTGCCTAGATCGTTAAAATACAGCCCAATGTCATTAAAGGTGCAGTAGGTGATTGTCTTGAGAAACATTTTTTGTTGTGCTGGTTGAAAGTCTCTTCACATTCCGATAGTAATGAAAGTAAATGATCTAAATGTGTTTATATGTATTTTTCCAATGCTATTATGCTGAAGTTAGGATTTTTCCAGATCTCATACTGCACCTTTAATGTTTTTTTTGATGGCTATTTGAAAACGTTAATGGAAATGAAGCAACTCAGCTACACACCACAACTTGCGTGGTAAACGCTTTTGAGGAGTTGATTTTATGTAATTTACTCGTGTAAATACTTCATTCCATGTTTGGTGTGAACCCAGCATAAAAACAGGATTTATTTACTTTCAACTCGCTAATACAATGATACGAGATACAAAGGTCTGAGTAACAAGAAAGACTACTACGATCTGACCAAGTTTAAGTCTCTGGCCCTTAAATTTTGGTTTGCACAAAGGGTCAACATAATAATTCTAACAATTACAATAAGGATTTCAGCGCTTCATGCTCAAACCCCTAAAAAAGACAATAGCATTTGAAAGAAAATCGATGGCCCCCTTAAGATTTGTAACTAATGCAAGTTTATATGAGTGCAGTATGTACTTTGGCCAAGACTTTGCATTTGTGCTTACCTATACCTCATTACATTTACAGTAATAGTTCATCTCACTTTAATGGTTTAGTTATTTTTATTGGACAGAGACACTGATTAGGCATAGGATTTTCTCCTTATTGAGATGAAATTGCCCACCAAGCCATAAGTCTCGTTGATCGTTCAATCATAAACACACACACACAGCTCATCTGAGATGTTGTTGACACAGCCAGGCGGCCTCCTTCCCAGCAGTAGCTGTACCACTGACCTCACACCGCCAAGGGGAGGGACACGCTTCACCCCTGAACCCTGGCCAACGTCTCTCTCCTCCACCAGTCACTCGCCAAGGACGTGGAAATCCCATAATAACTCGTCTCCAAGGCACCCCACCAGTCCGGCTCCCCACTTCCCAGATGTTTCCAATTAAAAAGGAGGCCTTTCACTCGCAGCCTATTTTCTGCATGCTGAGAGAAAGAGCACGAGAGCAGGTTGAAGGGAAGAAAAATGACTTTCTTCTAATACAAAAAGGCCGTTGAGGGCAGAGAGTGACATTTGAAGAGTCACAGTGACCGGACGCGCGTTTTGATGGCAGATATCTGAGGAATGGAGGATGAGAAGATGAATGGCGTCGCTCATGTCTGAGTCAGATTAAAATCACGCCTGTGGTCACAAAATCTGGGCCTTGTTTTTAAAAATGCCGGCTTTACTGAAGGTGTTCTGCCAAATATAATCATCACAGACAAAAGACACATGGGCGGTGTTTTTTCAGTTGGTGTGGTGGCAGCCGCCGGCAGGTCTGTGTTTGCCACTCAAAACCACAATGTTACCACAATAGAGACGGCCCAGAACGTAATAGGAGGGAGGATTTAGAACGAATAGTTCACCCAAAAATGAACATTCTTTCTTCTTTTGCTAACCTTTCTTTTGGTCTGATCCAAACACTAACCTTTTGTCTGTACTGTAGAAATATCTGTTAATTAATAGCTGCCTGTAGCTTGGTATTCATTCGTTAATTTCCCTTTAAATGCCAAAATTAGATGTTTGGCAGAATTTCTAAGCCACTCCTTTCCATTCAGTAGAAAGAAAACAAGACTGTTATGGTCTAATATGTAATTTTGGCAAATGATTACCCTTTTGACTCTTGACTTATGTACTGTATTCTAAAACTACACTGTAAAGAAGAGAGTAGGTGACTAAGAGAAAAAGTACTGGCAGCTAGGGGTGTAACACATCACGGTTGATTCGTACAAATCACAACCCGTACACTGTTCGGAACACAAGTGATCTGCGGTTAATACATTTTATTTACTTGTTGATTAATCCTAAATTTGTAATGATCGCAGAGAGATCGCCTCTCACGCATCATTCAAATCACATGTATGAAAGCATTTAGACTTTCCTGTAAAATATAATGATGATGGAAGGAGTTGTGGTAGGTTATTTGTGTTTTCTGTCACTACTTGTTTAGCCTGTATTAATGCATTCAGTGTAAGCTGAACGATTAATCATTAAAAGTTCGGGATCTCAACACCAGTGCAACATAAATGATAAATGACAGTGATTTGCTTATGTTCATTAATCCTAAGAGATTCAGTCTTTAGTCTTTTGAGTTAGTTATGAAGTTACAAACAGTCAAATAACACAGAAGTACTGGAATAACAGTTTATAGTTTAGATAAAACCACTGATGTTTATGGTAAAGATTACAATCACCATCATATAGATTTAACTTGACGCTCAAAACAAAAGTTTTAGGCAGCATTTACATTTAACCAATAAGTGGGGACAACCAGCCATAAAAAATATGCCACTGAATAATTCTTTAAAAATGACCCATCTAGCAATGAAACATGAAGTTTTATGAGTGAATAACTGAATCATTTATTGAAAACGAGAATAAAAATAAATATGGGTCGTACAAATTCTAAAGTTAGATTTATACATTTAGGCTAACCCTAACCCTAACTGTTATGATCACCAGCGATCGAGTGGCTGCAGATCGCTGGTAAACACACAGTTCACTAAAGAACTACAAATCCGCCAGTATATGGACTACAAGTTCCAGTCATGCACCGCTCACACGCACCTGTTCCTCATTCCGTTGATTTCACACACTCACGGCTGGGAGCTTCTCATGAACGTATTAAATGGACTATATACCCATCACACACACACCTCTTTGCTGAGTCTTGTATACAGTTTTGTAAACATTACAACGTGTTTTCTTTGCTTTGCTTTGCCGTGTTTTTGGACCCTCGCCTTGTTTGTTTGTTTATATTGTCTGCTGCCTGCCTTTACTGACCAATCGCCTGTGTATTTTACTTAGATTCTGGATTTGCCTGCATACATCTGTTTGCTCCTGGTTGTGACTGTTGCTTGCCTGACCTATCTCAATAAACCTGCATTTGGATCCGCACCTCCTTTGTCAGCATTCACTTTATATCACACTAACAGTAAATTTTTCACAGTACTGAGTATTTTACTATTTATTTTTATTCAGCTGATTATTTCTTCATTGTATTTTAATAAAATTACAGGTTCTAAGTTCTGTTTGTTTAAACCAAAAGTTTCTTGCAGTACAGTTTTTGTAATAAATGAAAAAGCAAATTACGTTAGTCTCCTCCCCTTTTTGACTGATCCGAAAATGGTCCGACACATGACTAAAAAACCATAATGTGATCCGAACCGTGAGATTTGTGATCCGTTAAACCAATACTGGCGCTTCATTACTCTTTTTTTGTAGTGTAATTTACATGACTGTGATGAGGTGACTTGTCCCCGGCTGCCATACTTTGAGAACCCACTACGAGCTTTCCTGGTTCATCAACCTCACAATGACCAACCATGAGCATTTTTGTTCAATTAAGTTACATTTTAAACATCAAAATTTTCAGCGCAGGGATCCCACATGCTGTAGAATGCTGTAGGCATTTGTGAATGTATTTTTTATTTATGTTATCACCTTAAATGACATTTTGAACAATAAATGGGCAATATAAGACTCTTTTATACAGAATGATGTATGTGCTTATACAGTATGCTTTTACTATATAGAAACCATACAACTACAATAGAGAGCATGGTTTTTGTCTTTGTCAATTGTCTTTCCAGTTCAAATCTGGAATCCATGCATGAACTGCGGTAACTTTTCATTAGGGGAACTACAAAGGAGAATTCAAGAGCTTTATAGTCTAGATCCCATGAATTAAGGATGAAGCTGTGGCTCTGTGTAGATTCAGTTTTAATAAACTTTAAAAGAAGTAAAAGAATGAATAATTCAGTAATTGGGAACATGCAATTTGCTGTAATAATACAGCTAAACTCATTTGCAGTGTATTAAACAAAATGTCTGGTATTATTTGTTTCTGCCAGTAACTGTTATCCGTTAATTCATGTATTTATTCCAGATTCATTTATTAAAGATTAAAGACAGGTTTGGGGGAAATGAGAATAGGCAGAACTTTAGCTCCAGTGCAGCTCTGATATGAAATAAAGAACGAATTAAAGACAACCAAAAAGAGAGTAAATGTAAGGGGAAAACTAAACAAGACACAGGCGGGCATAATAATAATAATAATAATAATAATAATAATAATAATAATAATAATAATAATAATAATAATAATAATAATAATAATAATAATAATAATAATGACAATTCCTTACATTTGTATAGCACTTTTCTGGACACTCAAATTGCTTTAACCATTTTTGGGGCGGATCTCAACCACCACCAGTGTGCAGTATCCACCAGGATGACGTGATGGCAGCCATATTATGCCAGACTGTACACCAGCTAATTGGTGGAGAGAAGACAGAGTGAAAAAGCCAACTATGATATGGGGATGGTTAGGAGGTCATGATGGACAGAGGCCAGTGGGCAAATTTGGCCCGTATGCCAGAGTTAAACCCCTACTCTTTTTCGAAGGACATCCTGGGATTTTTAACGACCACATAGAATCAGGACCTCGGTTTTTAACGTCTCATCTGAAAGACGGCGCTCACTGGGCATTATAGAGTCCCCATCAACATACTGGGGCGTTAGGACCCACACAGACCGCAGGTTGAGCGCCCCCTGCTGGTCTCACTCGCTTGCCCATGTGGTCTCTCATCCAGGTACTGACCGGGTGCAGCCCTGTTTAGCTTCAGCGGGCGATGGGAGAGTTGCAGAGAGCTAGTTGCCATGCCCATATTAATCAATAATACCAATAATAATTGGTAACCAAGGAATTCAAATAACAGGAATCCTTCAAGGTCAGACTGAACTAAAACAAAACACACAAAATAAACAAAAACACAATCACACAGTTGTACCTAATTTTGTTATATATGTCATATTGCAAAATAAAAGGTTTGTTGTAAATGGGTTTTATATTTTAAATTATGCAAAATAAGCTATTTTTTGTGAGATTTACCCTGACAGCTTAAATGCACATTAATGTTTTCTTTTTCATATAAGACTGTTCAGTTTATGTGTTATGAAGCAGGCTAATGGGCTGTGTTTTATCCCTTGGTTTCCATGAAAATGCTTCTGAGAGCCATAACATGTAATAGCTTATTGTGTATGGAGAATATCTTTTTTAGCCTATTTTTTCTGTGATTCAGTCAGTGCTGATGTGGTATGGTGGCCTAAAGCATTCTCTGCCAACAGAATTAAAACATCCTGCAGTCAATTTATGCACCCTTTGTGTATTTGTTTACTAACTATTTATATTGCTAAGTATTATAATTCCCTTCGCTAGAGTATAGAATATCATTTTATCATTTGAATCCATTCTGAAATGAATAAACATTTGCATGTTCTCAGTATATCTGAAAGCAATCAAAACGGAACAACAGATTCATTCTGTCATATTTTGGCTCACATTTAATGTACAGTCACAGATTTCTGCACACAAAAGAAGTATTTAAATCAAAGCACTGCTGCAATGACAATTCAAAACCTTGATATTTTCATCTTCCATATGACTACATGAAAAACCTGCAACTAAGAATGCAGACAAATCTCATAAGAAATTGATTAGCAAAAACTATTTTAACATTTTCATCAGTTAATTTAGCACCAAAAATCATTTCTTTAGAAAACTTCAAACTAAAGTTTATTAACTCTGATTAGGAACATCTCATTAATAAACAAATGTAAAAAAAATCATGTTTAACCTTTTATGATAACAATTATTTGCAAATGTTTCAAATGCAATAGTCTTTTTTTTCTGTCATTAAATTTAACATTTTACCCGCATGTTATTAATAAATTTACATTAACAAAAAAATCAAATAAACATTCACTTTCAGATGAAAAAAGTGATTATGCTGCTATTTTTTTTGTAATTCTGCACATATATACAGTATATTTATAAACAGGTGTGTTTGAAATGGGAAAATGGATAAATATATTACAAATATACAAAAAATATTTGGACACTGATATAATTTCATACATAATTTTACAAGAAATGTTCCTGATACCTAATGTGCCTGGTTTAAAAGTACCCAAATGTAAAATGTGCATTTTTAATGACTAAATATATTATTTTTACATTTAAAATGTATTATAAAAATAACATTTAAAAGAAATGAATGATGGGGCAGCATGGTGGCTCAGTGCTTAGCACTGTCGCCTCATAGCAAGAAGGTTGCTGGTTCGAGTTGGCATTTCTGTGTGGAGTTTTCATCTTCTCCTTGTGTTGGTGTGGGTTTTCTCCAGGTGTTCCGGTTTCCCCCACAGTCCAAAGGCATGCGCTATGGGTGAATTGAATAAACTAAATTGGCCGTAGTGTATGAGTGAATGTGGGAGTGTATGGGTATTTCCCAGTACTGGGTGGCAGCAGAAAGGGCATCCGCTGCAAAAAACATATGCCGGAATAGTTGTCGGTTCATTCCGTTGTGATGACCCCTGATAAACAAGGGACTAAGCCAAAGGAAAATGAATGAATGAGAAATGAATGATGTTTGGCACCCACTTGCAAAGTTGCATTCTCTTACTAAAAACTATGCCATTTCCACAAATTTGTGAGTTTTTCTTTGAGGTCAAATTGGATCAGTGCATTATTATAATTTTTATTTTTGGTTCTGGGCATCACGGTGGCCCAGTGGGTAGCACGATCGCTTCAGAGCAAGAAGGTCGCTGGTTCGAGCCCGGGCTGGGTCAGTTGGCATTTCTGTGTGGAGTTTGTATGTTCTCCCCTTGTTCATGTGGGTTTCCTCCGGGTGCTCCGGTTTCCCCCACAGTCCAAAGACACGCACTATAGGTGAATTGAATAAGCTAAATTGGCTGTAATTTATGTGTGTGAATGCAAGATTGTATGGGTGTTTCCCATTGTTGGGTTGCGGCTGGAAGGGCATCCGCTGAGTAAATCATATGCTGGATAAGTTGGCGGTTCATTCTGCTATGGCGACCCCTGATTAATAAAGGGACTAAGCCGAAAAAAAAATGTATGAATGAATACATTTTTTGGTTCTGAATCAATGTATTCTTTGTTCTCTTGTTACCATCAATCCTACAGTACATAATTTTGCCCCACAATCAGCTCTGAAGGTGCAAAAACAATCCCAAAATCTTCTTGTCTTCATTTACAGACTTGATAACTTTCCACAAAGACGCCGTTTCACTGTTGTTTACCTGACATTAACAGAAGTGTAATTTAATTTTTCCCTAAGGCTTTGGCTTGAACATTACTCTAATGCATCTAAAATGCATTAAAAGCTTGTTAATGTGTTGTTTTTTTTCTTCATGTGTCGATAAAGCAGTCTTTGTTCTCCTGGACCTCAAGCACGCTCTCAATGTGTTTTTTTTGGCAGCTTGGGCGCAAGTGGATCTGAGGATGGAGGACACCGTGGAGGTTTACATGGACGATTCTGCAGAGATTCCCTGCCTGTATACATTCACCCAGGCGCCCATGATGGTGATGGTGCAATGGTTTGTGGTGAGTCACAGAAGCTCTTAGACTAAAAGGAGAGTTCTGTTATCATTTACACTAGGGCTGCACAATATATAGTTTCAGCATCGATATCGCAATATGTGCATCTGCAATAGGATCTGAAACGTCAAACCACACTGCAAGAAAATTCTTGCTGCCTTACATTTTTTAGTTGAATCAAATGAACTTTTTCTAGTCATCTCAACTTACATCAGTCAAGCTGACTAAAAATATTAAAGTTCAACTTTGAATAAATTGAAAATTAAGTTGAAACCTGAATAACGTAATAAAATAAGTTAAAGCAACATTAAAATATTCTTAATCTTAACTTTTTGTCATTACGTTTTTACAGTGCGCTATTATAAATGACGAAGAGCTACATTTAAAAAAACACTCATGATTTGTGGAGTCATTGAAACGTTTATCCATAAAGTTACCAAAACTTTGATAAATTCTGTGTGTTTTTAGGGCCCATGAGAGGATTTTGAGTCAGTTTAAAGTATTCTGGCATAAGAAATTACGATACTAACTTTAACTAATTGTATTTGTATATAAATATACAACGAGGATGAGGACTGTAAAGTGTTGTTTTACATTTGGCTATTAAATTTGTGTATCTGATTATTGCTAAACTTCCAGAAAATCATAAAGCAGAGTTCCACATGAGGTGGTCAATAATTAGAAAATAATATGAATATTACAAACATAAAACATTAAGTGAGCAGGTTGCATTATAACCCCCTGTACTAACAATATGCTACATGGCGAGATTTGCAGTGATAAGCAATTTGGCTGTTTGCACCAGATGAAACATAAGAGAAATTTAAATACAGACATTCAGAAGCACAGAATAGTGCACTTACTGCACTCTAACAAAATGGTAAGGTTTATCTAATTAATACATATTAAACCTCTTTAACCTCTTTCAGTAGTATGGCAATAAATGTCATGTAAAACTGCTTTTAAACTCACATTATTAGCATTTAACACTGAATAAAGCAGGTGTACCTGAGGTGATCATTGTCAGTTTTCTGTTGTTCACTTGTACGAAATAGAAGCCGTTTCTAAGATATAAATATCAAGAGTTGGTTTGGACAAAAACTCCTTTTTAATATGACAAATATTTCTTCTATCACCTGCCGTTGCTTTTATTTAAACAACTTAAATCAGCCTTTAGGCTCGACAATCAGGCACACTCATGTTGATGTCGTCAATCTTGCAACCTCCACTTGTGTGTGTTTTGAGCCAGGTGTGCAATACCTAGTTCATCCACTGGTTGTCAAACTTACATACTGCACCTTTAATATCAAATTTTAATTTATGAGCATATGGCAGTGCACCTATGCATAAAGCTTGTAGCCCAAAGTGTATTTCAGGTTTTATTTTATATAGGTAGCACTTGTGCGCATACATATTCTTGTGTACATGTACAGGGCGGACTTAACCAATAAGCGAGGTAAGCAGCCGCTTAGGGCCCCAGGGGAATTAGGGGCCCCCGACCAATGCCACAAAGCCTATATTAATCATACAGCTCTTTTATATATTTTCTATTGTATCAGTCTATAACTGTTAAGATTTTATCGTTATTACTTCTTTTCAAACTGGGGCCCCCGATGAATAATGCTACGTTCCTTCCGTACTGCACATGCGTGAGGTGTGAGTGCTTCAACACTGCCAGTCCAGTGTTGCCAACTTATGCCGAGTTCAGACTGCATGATTTTAGCCCTGATTTTGACTCGCTCGACAAATTTCTGAAATCACAGGCAAATCGATGCTCGTTCACGTGAGTGACAATAACACAGTATGAACTATCAAGGACACGATATGAGAGAATCGCCGATGAGTCGCCGATGCCCGTGAGATATTTGGCATGCTAAAGATCTGGAGCGGTCGGCGATTCAAATCATGCCATGTGAAATGTGTTCTGATTGAAAATAACATCCGCGATCACCTACAGCCAATGGGAGAGCAGCATTCACTAGTACTGGTACCCGCAGGCCAGCGGGAGGTGGGGGGAGAAGTTAAAATGGCTTATTTTCAGTATATTTGGACCCAAAAAAAATGGAGGAAAAACTAGTGTAAATTTGGCAGGAGCCATGTGTCTGTTTGACTTGACATCTGAGCCATATCACAATCAGGTCGAAAAGTAAAAAAAAAGTTGAGGAAAGATTGCTATTCTCTTCAAAAGCCAGGTGAGAAACACAAGTTTTTAAAGCTAAAGCCTTTTTCCATTATGTAGTTAATAACGAAAGATACACTACGTGACATCACATTGTTTTCATGTCACTTCTCGCATTTGTTTGGTTGTGAAACAAAGTTTGAACAAAGTTGTTGGCGATTCTTCCTATTTTAAAGTCATGCAGTGTGAGCTCTCCTGTCGCCGATCCATCCTACAGTGTAAACGCAGCACCGACAGAACGCTACCCCAGATAGTCATGCAGTGTGAAAACATCCGTGACACGACTACTTTGAAAATAATGCAGTCTGAACTCGGCATTAGCGACTTTTCAGACTCTCTTAGCACCAAATTTTCAAAAAAAGCGACTAGCGACTCTTTTTTTTTTTTTGTGTTACTGGAGAATTTTGGAGACTCCCATGTGTATATAGTGTACCATGTTTTAGCACCGGGAGCGTGAGGTATTTCCCTGGTACAGTCAAACCGATTTGCTTCTCCTCGGTTTTAAATGTAACAATCTAAACAGAAAAGTAGAAATTAGACAAACAATGAAATGCAGCTATTTCCGCGATTCTGCTGTCTGGCCGAAACACCTGTCAGATGATGAGCACTGTGAGTTTTTAAGAGAGGGCCTGTGAAATAAAATAACATTTCCCAGTGAACAGTAACGCCCGTTGATTTACAAACAGCAGTTATTTAATTCATATGACAAATGGTGAAATTATTAGTTTGATTGATTTTGAATAAATTTTTTTAAAAATTTTTTTAAGTAACATTAAAATCTAATCACAAAAATGGCTAATTAACTGTACATCAGGGTGCCCAAACTCTGTCCTGGAGGTCTGGTGTCCTGCAAAGTTTAGTCCAAACCCAGTCAGACACACCTGGACTAGCTAATCAAGCTCTTACTAGGCTTTCTAGAAACAACTGTGCAGGTGTGTTGAGGCAAGCTGGAGCTAAAATCAGCAGGACACTGGCTCTCCAGCACCAAGTTTGGACATCCCTGCTATACATAGTTTTAGAAGATGTTTTTATTTGTAAATTTATTGCTTTTAATTTTACATTAAGAAGATAAAGGTTCCTTATATATATTAAAATCTAATCACAATATATATATATATATATATATATATATATATATATATATATATATATATATATATATAGCCTACTTTTTAACATGCAGATTATTTTTCAAAAATGCTAGGGCCCGATAACTAAAATTTTTTAGGGCCTCCAAATCACTAAGTCCGCCCCTGTACATGTATACAGTGTGCATAATGCAAATGTATCCTTATGCACTTTTTCTTTTCAAAACTTTTCTGTGCTAAAAATATTTTTGTACTTGTTTAAAGTCTATGAACATTGTGATGTTTGGGAGTTTGTTGTTGTTTTTTGATCCACTCCTCGATTTATATTCTGGATGTGAAGCAACAGCCCAGTTCACTGTTGACAATTTGTGGAGAAGGAAAACAATTCAAAGCACATAAACCAGCAGTGTACACACATTCTTGGCTTGCACATTGATCAGCATTCATATGTGAATAAAATCCCAAATTGAAACCTGTAATTCATATCCGAAGTGATTGTGTCACTTCAGAAGACAAATAAATACAAAGGTCAAATAAATACAATGAAAACTGGTGTTTCACCGTTATCGTGAACATTATAAAATCACATGTCATAGAATAAAAAGAGGTTTTTGGGGATTATTTCATTCATTCATTTTCTTTTTGGCTTAGTCCCTTTATTAATCAGGGGTTGCCACATCAAAATGAACTGGCAAATTATCCAGTATATTTTTTACGCAGCAGATGCCCTTTCAGCTGCAACCCATCACTGGGAAACACCCATACATTCTTATTCACACAGATACACCATGGCCAATTTAGCTTGCTTACCCAATTTACCTGTACTGCATGTCTTTGGACTTGTGAGGGAAACCGGAGCACCCGGAGGAAACCCACGCAAACGCGGGGAGAACATGCATGTTCTGTGGTTTGACCTAGCCGAGGCTCAAACCAGTGACCTTGCTGTGAGACGTGAGCGCTACCCACTGCACAACCGCATCGCCTCTTTTTGGGGATTTAACCTCTAATTTTCTCTGGAAAACATTCATAAGAAGCCTTTCATTTGAAAATCTATCTACAAGCTGACATAGACAACCTATGAAGTCGGAGAAAGTCTTGTTTTATAAATTTCATTATATGCTGTTCAAACATTGACAATAATAAAGTAAAAAATACATTCTTGCATTAATAATTCTTACAAACAACTCCTTCAATGGTACTGGAAGCATGCCATTAAGTAAATGATTATAAAATTAGTTAAATGTCCTTTAGATTAACAAAGTGAGGGACTCAAGTCGCACAGCAACTTTCAGACATTTACTAAATGTAATATCTCATCATCCTCAGCGGGAACGTGACGGTGTTCGGGTGAGGATCTCCTACAGTGACCTGACCATGCAGAAGGTGGACGAGAACACGACCTACAGTGACCGTATCAGTGTGCGATCAAACAGCGACGGAGAAACTCTTACCATTCAGGACGTTAAACTGTCAGACGAAAGAGAGTTTTTCTGTCAGGTCAGCGGATTTTCAGCAGGAAGTGACGAGCGCAGGACTCTCTTGAAGGTTTTTGGTAAGTGTCTTTTTTTCTGTTAGCAGAACCTACTCGCTGAATGGTTTAAAACTGTTGCTTCATAAATGGGTATATTTACATGGGCATCAGTAATATAATTATTTACATTATTCTGAATGAGACAATATCATGATTAAGGTGTTTCAATGAAAGCAAAGTGAAATCATGAGTTTCCTTTGCAGGGTGGCAGGGCGCACCCTTATAGATAGGGTGAGGAGCTCTGTCACCCGAGAGGAGCTCGGAGTAGAGCCACTGCTCCTCCACATCAAGAGAAGTCAGCTGAGGTGGCTCAGGCATGTTTCGCATGCCTCCTGGACGCCTACCAAGGGAGGTGTTCTAGGTATGTCCCACCGGGAGGAGGCCTCGGGGATGCTGGAAGGACACGCTGGAGGGACTATGTCTCTCGGCTGGCCTGGGAACGCCTCAGGATCCCCTGGAGGAGCTGGAGGAAGTATCTGGGGAGCGGGAAGTCTGGGGTTCTCTCCTAAGACTGCTACCCCCACGATTTGGCCCCGGAAAAGCGGCAGAAAATGAATGAATAAATGTTTAGATTAGTTTTTTGAATATTTCTTTCATGTTTCCTTTTCTGTTAAATGTCATAATGTATAGACTGAATATTGGCTAGGGCTGGGCGATTTGGCCTAAAATCTAAATCTGGATTAATTGAAGATTTTAACTGGATTACGATTAATGAACGATTATTTTAATTATTTATTTTATTTTTCTGTCCTCAAAGTTCACTGACAAGTTTTGTCCAGTAAATGAGCTCACATATTAGTGAGAGATTGTTAAATAAAGGGTAAATTACTTAATTTTAAAATAATTGAAGTAAACACACACTATCTACTATCTATGATTATTTATTGAACATCAACATTGAGCAAGTTCCCAGAGATGGGTTGCGGCTGGAAGGGCATCCGCTGCGTAAAATCGTGCTGTATAAGTTGGCGGTTCATTCCGCTGTGGCGACCCCGCAAGGGACAAAGCCGACAAGAAAATGAATAAATGAATGAACATTGAACAACTAAAATTAAAACCTACAACGCTGCTCTCCGCACCGCCCACCCTCGTCACGTCTACCTAATCGGCCAATCACAAAGCTTGTGCTACATGTTGTTGTGATGTGTAGTTACATTTTTTTGAGAGATGCGCGGGTATGCGAAGGCTGCGCCGGACCGTACACGTGCGCTTGGCAGTATAATATCAGAATGTTATAATAAGTATAAATAATAATATAATAAGTATAAATTAGCCTTGACAAAGCGGAGGTCACGTGACTCCACACACAGTAGGGAAAGTGATTGAAAAAATTGACCTGGAAAAAATAGACCATTATAGGTTCTGAATGTTGATTTCGATTACTTTTCGATTAATCGCCCAGCCCTATTATTGGCACATGTCGTTGTCATCATCCAATGTTTCCTTCTGAATTTCACATCTAAACAAATAGTTTGTCTTCAGGCGCAGTTAATTATTTGTCATGCTACAGTTGAAGTCAGAATTATTAGCCCCCCTTTGAATTTTTTTCTTCTTCTTTGAATATTTCCCAAATGATGTTTAACAGAGCAAGGAAATTTTCACAGTATGTCTGATAATATTTTTTCTTCTGAAGAAAGTCTTATTTTTTTTATTTCGGCTAGGATAAAAGCAGTTTTTAATTTTTAAAACCATTTTAAGGTCAAAATTATTAGCCCCATTAAGCTATATATATTTTTTTTTCTCGATAGTCTACAGAACAAACCATCGTTATACAATAACTTGTCTAATTACCCTAACCTGCCTAGTTAACCTAATTAACCTAGTTAAGCCTTTAAATGTCACTTTAAGCTGTATAGAAGTGTCTTGAAAAATATCTAGTCAAATATTATTTACTGTCATCATGGTAAAGATAATATAAATCAGTTATTAGAAATGAGTTATTAAAACTATTATGTTTAGAAATTGAAAAAAATCTTCTCTCCGTTAAGAAGTTGGGGAAAAAAATAAACAGGGGGGCTAATAATTCTGCCAAAGTCGTCCCATTGTATCCTTTGATTTGGCCCACCATCCCATCTGAGAGGAGAGTGAGAATGATGGAGAGGGTTGAGGCGAATGCTTTTAACACAATAATCGTAATTTCTAATTTGGCGTAACTCCTTTTGTTTGTTGTTTTTTTGTACAAAAAAAGCAAACTGAAATTAAATGTTTCAATTAAATGTTGTAAATAAATCAGATTTTTAAAAATGTAAATACTGTCACTCGATGGATAGAGGACTATGCAGAAGCAAATCAAGGCAAAAACTAGTGTAATTCTGTATTAGGTAATATAAAGCAATGTTTTCGAGTCATTTTTAAATTTTATTAAATACATTAGGAATTTACCCATGGCAACTATATTTACCTTCAGCCCACTAGCCTCAGTTAAGTTTGGTTTTTGGCCCCTTTATAAGGAAAAGTTTGGGTACCTCTGCTTTAGAACTACAAATATGGGTTAAAAGTGTTAACAAACTACAAACATGACAAATACATGACTGAAAAATCTATATTTATTTCACATTTTCTGTATTAAAATTAATCTGCAACAACAATAGAACATTTTAGAAAGATGTGTTTGGTCAATATCTTGAATGTTATGCAAACACATGAGGAGATTTCTTTATCGAATGGCAGATTAATCTGCTGCTGCATTTACAATATGGTAAACATCAATTATGAAAGAAATGTGGATGATGTGACAAGATGATTGAACGGGCAGGTAACTAAACAACAGAACAGTCTTTTAATAAGGAAGTAGTATGTCCCAAAGCTTGCATATTCTTTGGTTATGTACTTTTTATTGTCAAAAATGTAAGTACTTTTAGGATGTCGTATAAGTAAGCGAACAGGGATGCAGCACTACATTCTAAAAAACGCTGAGTTATTTATTTAACCCAATGGTGGAGTTAAAATATTGCTGCTTTGTTGGGTTATTTTTAACCTTTGTTGGGTTATTTATTAATACCTCAACCAGTTGTATTAAATATTTGGTGCTTTGTTGGGTTATTTTTAACCTTTATTGGGTTATTTATTTAATAACTCAACCAGTTGGGTTAAAATTTTTGAATTTCAACAGTCAACTGATTTAACTGACACAGAACAGCTGTATTAATATGTGTACGTAATGTTGTTTTTGTGTTATAAAGTTTATTTAAGCTCTAACGCAATAATATTGTTTTTTTATTGACCTCTCCGTGTCATGTTTTTTATATCCGTTTCACCAGCACTCTTGATTATTGATGATACGAACACACGCTTCATAGCCGATAAATAAAACGAATGAAAATTTTCAATATTTTTGAAAATTGTATGTTATTTATTTACACACCCATAATATAAAATTAATAGTAGTACTAGTAATAGTAGCAATAGTAATATCAGAATGAAAAAAATAACATTTAATCAAAATAACCCATTGCATTGGGTTAACTTTATATAACCCAATGCATTGGGTTAAAATAACCCATAGTTAAGAAGGTGCTATAATAACCTATAGTTGCGTTATATGTTGGGGAATTTTTAACACAACTATTTTAACGGAGTAGGACTGTAGTCTGTATGGTAAATTGTGATGCATTAGATACTGTTTTCGGGTCCAGGTCTTCTCAATTAAACTGTGAAATTTGCTGTTTAGCACAAAACCATGAGGTTTACTACCGTCTTTGGACTTGCTGCATCCCAGACACCAATATTTTAAAGATTTATTTAGAAAAACTAATCACCGTCTTAACATCTAATATTCTAAAGTATTACAGCACACTGTGAGCGTTTATAAGTACCATTAGTATAGCCTGATTGAGAGATGTGGTGTCAGACATATTAATCAGATAGTGTACAGTATATGTAAATACTGCATTTTGGTAATATGACTCAAATAGGAAAACTCCACATATATTAATTAGATTTTTTTGTCCACTTCGAGTATGGCTTTAACCAAATTAAGCTAATCAAAATATCTGTTTGCATGGTAGATCCTTAATCAGAGTATTTTCTTATTGTTGTTAATATAAAAATATTGTTGTACTTGTGCATGTACTGAATATTAACTTGCTGTTTTCAGATCCTCCAGAGCCTCCGGTTGTTGAAGGCGCTCTCTCTGGAGTTTCTGTATCTGGTGAATCCACAGCTAAGGTACATCATCAAGTCAAAATCTCCCCATAAAGTGTTTTTGCCAGTTATATGTGGTGGGTTTCAGCTGACAAATCTGTTATTTGGCTAGATTGCATCTTGTGAGACCAGAGATGGCTATCCCAAGCCAAACATCACATGGTACCGCGATCACATCCCCATTCATCCTGCTAATGGCTGTGAGTATGATTATTGTACTAGAAAAGCAGTGTTGAATAAAATATATAATATCATATATAATTTTAAGCCTATCTTAATTAATATACTTTAATCAATATACAATTCTTTTACATCAATTTCCTTAAAAAGTAAAAACTGTAAATAACACATTTAGTTTGTAAAAAATGTGACTTAAGAATGTAATACATTGCTTTTAAAAGAAACTTTACCCAACACTGTCCACAAGTACCTCATCATTAATAGACTTATTGTCTATAGCCCCTTTCACACAGTGATACCGGTAAATATCCGGAAAATTTCCAGAACAACTTTACCGGTATATTCAAAAAAGCGCTGTTCACGCAGGCAAGGACGTTACGGAAATTCTTCCTGAAAAAACTATTCACACATCCAATTTATTAATGTTTGATTACCTTCAGTTGCTTGATGCGTGTGCACGTGAAAGAGCTGGTGAGCGCCAGCACACACACATATTATGAACATCTCGACATGCGAAAGTGTTCCTCCATATGTTAACAATACTTATCCATCCATAACTTGTAATGTAGTCAAGTGTGTAAACATTTAGCTGCAGTTCGCGCTTTTGCCTTTGGATGTCTTACAAAGCAGCTGCATGAACACTAAAGCTTTAAATAAAAGTGAAACCATCAAGAAAAGGCCGACCACTTCTATGTTTACAAATACAAGTGCAGCCGTTTAGAGGTCATTTCTGGTAATGATGTCAAAATTTACCGGTATTTTGGAATTGATGTGTGAACGGTCTTTTCCGGTAAAATGACGGAACGTCCGTGCCTGTGTGAACAGCGCTTTCTTGAATTTACCGGTAAAGTTGTTACCGGTATCATTGTGGGCTAAAGTGTCAGTTAGCCATTACTTTTCCTTAATTATTATATAATTTTTGTGTTTAATATTAATGTATTATTCTTATATTAACTTTTAAACTTTTAATCATTTAAATGTTTGAGGTTGGTAAGCTCTACTACCAATCTAGCAAAGTAAACTTTAAATCAAAATTTACGTTATTTGTGGTTTTTTTTTTTTTTTACAATTCATCGTTTCACATTAAACACAGAAAATGATGAATGAATATGTGTAATTTTACATTAAACTTTAACACTTTTCTTTAGAAAATATTGATATTACAATTCTAGCCAATACTATTAAGACATTAGCAATAATTAGCAGATAAATGGCAAAATCGGTTGTAATTTCATTTAAACTGTTGTCCAAATTAAAAATACAAACCTACAAGATAATCTGTAACAATTTTAGCACTACAAAATAACCTCAATATCTCAGATCAAACTATGGGTGGAATGATAATTCGTTATCATTCAGTGTCATTTAAAACATAATTATTTTGACCTGAACTTACTAAATGATTAAAAAACTTGCTGACAAGTTTAGGTAAAGCTTAGTGATTATTAAGGATAATGACAAAGATTTAAAATGATCTTTAATTAGTATTTTGGGATTGCACCTGTTGTGGAAAAATTCATTTTAATTATTACTAAAACATTGATTTCTATAAAACTTCTCTTTCTCACTATAAGCATCATATATTAAGAAGCATATGCCTTCCTGAAGATGATATAAAAATATTACAAGTAGGGTCATTCAGAAGGTGGTCATCTGCTTTTAAACAATACCGGTTTTATTTCGGCTAGAATAAAAGCAGCTTTTAATTTTTTAAAAACCATTTTAAGGTCATTTTAAGGTTATTAGACCCTTTAAGCTATATTTTTTCAGTAGTCTACAGAACAAACCTAGTTAACCTAATTAATCTAGTTAAGCCTTTAAATGTCACTTTAAAGTGTATAGAAGTGTCTTGAAAAATATCTAGTAAAATATTGTTTAGGGCCCTATCATATCATACACCCAATGCCCAATGCGGCGCAAGGCGCAACGCAAATGTTGTTTGCTAGTTTCAGCTTGACGCAAGTGTCATTTAGACGTTTTGCACCACGCTGTTTAAATAGCAAATGCATATGTGCTCATATGTGCGCTCATAGGCGTTCTGGTCTAAAAAAGGAGGTGTGTTGAGGCGCATTGCTGGGGCGTTGCTATTTTGAGGAACTAAAATAGACTGTTTAGTAGACCAGCTAAGAGGAGGTCTAAAAGTCCTGCGCAGAGCGTGTTAGATGTGCGCCTCGCTTAAACATTGCTTAATACACACAGGATGTACAGCAATACGCAAATATCTTTACAAATGAAAAAGAATTAAAGGATTAAAATGTTACAAAAAGTATTACTTTCTACATAAATATAAAAACCACTGCTTTCATGCCTTCTTCATCTCGGGGGCCTTTTTCAGTTTATTCATGACAATTTGCTTTTGTATAATGTTATTATTAGTAGTAGTATTATTTATTGTATCCATATTTATTGTTTTATTAAAAACAAGCTTAGATTTGCCCACCTGTCAGGTTTTAGACCATATGGGGCACTCAGTTTTTTGACCACACTTCATTATTATTGTTCATTTATTAGTTTGCTGGAAATTAGAACTGAATATAGAAATAGTTTTGAAACAAATCTTTGCGCTTAACGAACTAAATTATATATGTAGGCTAATGGATGTCTGTGCGTACAACACCTTTCCTTATCCACGGAAGAGAGTGAAAGTGAAAGTAAAGAATGTGGAGGCTCATTCTCTCATTCTTGCGCTGCAGATGATCTGTTTAACTGTTTTCTCGGTAGTGAAGCGCTCAGTTATTCCACTTACACAGTCCGCTATGTACATAGCAAATGGGCTATGGCAGGATGCAACTGACTCTTAAAGGGAATGGGAGATGATTGGTTTATTCTCAAAACACACCTATAACTCATTAAGAGAATAAGCTCAACCCTGTTAGACCATGCGCCGCGACGCAAAGCAGAATTTTCCGTCACTAAAATAGCAAAAGTGGATTCTGACACACCCTTAATGCTTTTGCGCCCTGCGCTTTGCGCCTAGATTGTTAAAATAGGGCCCTTACTGTCATTATGGCAAAGATAAAATAAATCAGTTATTAGAAAGGAGTTCTACTATCTAGAAAACAATTGTGTTTAGAGATGTGTTGAAAATGTTTTCTCTCTGTTAAACAGAAATTGGGGGAAAAAATAAACAGGGGGACTAATAATTCAGGGGGGCTAATAACTCTGACTTTAACTGTATGCATTCAATAAGTGTCAATCCTGGCTCTAAAATGTTGCTCTAAAGAGAGCTGGGTGTCACCTGTGACGAAGTGAGCCTTTAAACAGGGGAAAGAAGATAAAACCTGATGTCTGGTTAGCCTGTGTGTCGCACATTGCAGCAACCGGTGTTCCTGTATGACTGTCGGACCTGTTCTTTGCAAAGAATAAAATATTTTTGGAAGTAAACCTTGTCAGACTTTGTCTCCTGATCAGTAAGAGTCTCTTTATTTGAAATTGCCACGACACACCAAACTGGATAACTAGTCATGAACTATGATATATCTAAAATCAGCTTAAATTCATTATTTAAAAAATCCCTAAAAAAAAACCCAATCCAAATATCAGTCAGTGGAGACAGTTCTAAAATTCTTCAGCATTTCATGTTGACTTTAAAGTACTAGCAACATTTTAACAGTGTATCTGATCAATTAGCCTGACAGACCACACTAGTCCAGCTAAAAACAGCTATTATAATTCAAAACCAGCTAGGCTTACTGAAATGGTATGACCTGTTCTTTCCAGAAGGTTTATATACAAAACTATGCTCTATTTCCTCTTCAAGGTTGACCCTAATGTGAATGTTTGTCTGGTTGTGTGTGTGTTTTATCTCAGTGGTGAACGTGGTAACATTGGTGACGAGGGAATCCAGTGGTCTATACACAGTGCAGAGTGATTTGCATTATAAGGTGACCAAAGAAGACAAAGATGCCCACTTTTCCTGCGAAGTCAGTTATTTTGTCCCGGGAGCTGTCAGGACATCTGAGTCCAAAGGCGTCAATATTACAGTTTACTGTAAGTCTATGTATATGAAGTGGAATTATCTTCATCCTGCAATAATCTATGATCTTTTCAATGCAATCTAATCTGTTTCCATGTCTGTATTTTTCTTCTAACCAGCTACATTTTTGCAGTTTTTCAGTCTGCTTTCTGATGAACTCTGCTTCAGTTTGACTGAAATATAAGCACAACATAGACATAAAAACATATATACGAACTAAAAACAGGATGTCCTAAGATGTGACCCTATAAAGCATGGTGATGTCCATGACTGTTCATTAAAGATATCAGAAACACATCTCACGTCGGATCTTTGTTTAAATGTGTAATGGAGGAATTCCTGTACAGTCAGAAATTTAAAAAAAGCCATCCACCATTATAGCCTTCTGAGCTTACCAGTAGGTGCAGAAGGCCCCTACTGGCCCATATCTATCAGCTGATAACCACTGATAATGCCCATTCAATCGAGTGATAACATTCAAAGCGAGTGGTAAAACACTTTACTTGAAGGGAGTGTTCATGACACCTTTATAATCATGACATGTCTTGAATATGAAGGAGATTTTGTTCATGATTATGACAGTTAACTCAGTCATGTCATTTTCTATGCAAAGATGACATTGTTTGAAATGTCTTTGTCGTGACAACTTGACATTAGCAAGACTGAATCATTTGAATCAGGGTATAGTTAACTGGGGACTCGCTCTGACTGAATCATTTGAATCAAAGAGTCACTTGCTGCATCCCAATTCGCGTACTATCCATCCTAAATAGTATTCAAAAATAGAATAGTATGTCCCAAACCGATGTTGAAAAGAGTAGGCTATGCCAAATTTACTATTTCAGGTATAAAACCGTCCATACTCTATAGCCTTTGACGTGAATTTAATTAGAACTACAAACTCGGGTAAAAAGTGTAAACAAACTACAAACATGGCGGATGCTCGAGACCAACCCTAAAGTAGAAGCTTTGGCAAAGTTGTTTTAATGGCTATTAATTAATATCTAGCCAACTGGGAAATATTTAAATCATGTTTTCCATGTTATATTTCATCTGCAACAACAATGTGAACTTATATAAAGATGTGTTTGGAAATTAACTTATGAAAGCATAATTACAAAGACTTGCGTAGAATTAATACTAAAACATTGCGTACGGACAAAACTGTAAATGTGCGTACTCAGTAAAAAAATCAGATGTATGAAATACTGCATACGCGGAATCCCACGCATATCCTCTTTGTACATACGAATTAACGTGCACGAGCGCAAAACCCCTCCCTGCCTCCTCCCTCGTATAAATATGGTAATGACTCCACTTTGCCAAAAACAAACGAAAAAGCAATGACAAAAGCAAGCAAGAAGAGAAACTTCACAGAATGTGAATTGGAGGTGCTCCTATCGGAGGTAGACCGGAGAAGAACTGTGTTATTTACTTTGTTATTTACCTCCGGAATTAATAATAAAAGAAAAAAATAGAGTGGGAAAGTTTAGCTGATGCAGTTAATGCAGTGGGGTCTTAACATTGCACTGTGAGTGAATTAAAATAGAAATAGTCCGATGTAAAGGTGCAGGTTAAGAGGAGAACAGCGGTGCACCGTCAAAGTGTGGACCGAACAGACAGGGGAAGAGGGGATGCTGAACTAACACCCTTTGAGGAGAGAGTTGCCTTAATTGTGGGCAACACTTTACTGTCTGGAGTAGTATCCGTGTCTGTGGGAGACACAGATGTAATAGAGAAACACTTTGTTAGGACGTTATAGCAGCACCCCTCCGCTCTTATCAAGGCAGCGTCACTGGCATTTCAGCTGCCCAATCGCCCGCTCTACAACTGACCGAGTGTGAGAATGGGCATCATTGTATCTGCGCTCTTGGTCAGTTTTGTGGGTTGTTGAGGGTGGTTAACAGCCACGTCTTTAATGGATAACCACGGTCTCCTGATTACGCTCAATAAAGTAACATAAAATAAAAAAAAAAACTTAGCTGGAATAATATCTTTAAATACATCACTCACCAAGAAGCCACCCATTGCACATTTGTGAGGATGAATGAATCATGGGTTGACCAAGGCCACCTTGCCAAAATATTGTATACATTTGCAAATGCTTTTATATGTTCTAAATCACATAATTGGTTAAAAATATACATTGTGTCAATTAACCCATTTTATCAATTATAAATTAATAGCAATGTTTTTCACATGTGTAGGTGCGATACTTTGTAGTGTGCAATTTAATATAATTGCCTCTAGGAGTCGCCAATGGAAATAAAAAAAACACACAGAAGAAATACACGTACGCCACACATGAAGTTGGCGTGGACCAACGCACATTCTCACGTTAATTTCATCGTTAGTAAATTCAAACATGAGCGTGAAACCTGGCATACGCAAAGTTTTTGTGCATACGCAGCGTTGATACATGAGGCCCCTCATGAGTTTCTCTGCATGAGAATTATTTATATTATTTATTGAATTTCCCTACCCCAACCCTAAACCCAACCATCACAGTAATGTAAAAACAGATCTAGATCTGGAGTCTTCTCTATTAGTATAGCTGATTAACCATAACAGTCTTCTGAGACTACCAGTAGGCGCAGAAGGTCCCTTCTGACCCATATCTATCAACTGAAAACCACTGATAACGCCCATTCAATTGAGTGATAACATAATGAAACAGAAACAGAATTGATATGGATGTTCTGTTACAAAACATATGTCATCACAATTTGGATTGTTTTATATCTTTAGGTCTTAAAAATGTGCAGCGTGAGCACTAAGCTGACATGACTAAATTGTTTTAGTTCAGAAAAACTAAGAAAACCAAACTACGATTGGGAACACGTGACATAATCATTATGTCAACATGACATAATGGAGCTAAAATGATTAGAAATCATTTTCTACTGTATTTCCTATCTCAAAATACCAAAATTGTAATCAATTTATAAAATAAATAAATATAAATACTAATTAATATTAAATATCAAGTTTGTTTAGTGAAGATGTCATCATTTCAGTTAGTGTTTTAACTTTTAGTGTGGACAAAAAATAAAAAATAAGAAGAAATATTGGAAGCTGCAAGGCTTTATATATATTATACCTAATGAAATCATCGTGACAAGACTGCAGCTTGGAATAGGAGATGAGACTCTGATTGGTTTAATGGATATGGCTCTATCACTGTTTCTCCACTCCACCTATAGCTGGTGTGTGGTGCGCGCACTGGCGCCGTTGTCCTGTGGCTGCCATTGCATGATTTGCATCATCCTGGATGCTGCACACTGGTGGTGGTGTGGAAAGACCCTTCCCTCATGATTGTGAAGCACTTTGGGTGTATGGCCATACATGCTAAATGTGCTATATAAATACACATTACATAACATTACACCCAAAACACGCCCCTCACTCTTTAAGAGAATATGGACAACCCTTTTGGATCATGCTCCGAATGTACCAACCATTTTCCCTATCCATAAAATAGCTTGGATTCAGACTGGCCCTAAGCGCACATGTACTGTGCGGTTTCAATTAGAGCCTGATTTTTCAAACAGGGCCCAAAATGTGCAGAATTGTGTGGCGTGAGGACTGAAATTAAGAACCACTAGTGTAAGTTTCTGATATATGGTAGTTTGATGCAAATTTAGAAATGTTGCTATTGTACCAGTTGTTATTTTACACCGAATATTACAGTGCAGCTACATATTATTTGATTTGTCAGCAGCTGAGTGTGAGAATGATGTTGAGAATCCATATGAATACACTAAGACTCATCTCCTCCTGTTCTCTCTGTATGTGTGTGTGTGTCATCTAGATCCCACAAGCAGTGTGGAAATGTGGAAGGAGTCTCCTCAGGGCCTGGTCAAAGAGGGGGACACAGTGGAGATCCACTGCCAAGGCGATGGGAACCCCCCAGCACCCATCATTTTCAACAGAGAACAAGTGAGAATGGCCTCTTTTCCCCTCTTTTCATTCAAAGCCGTTGTTGTTATTCTGAATGGGATTCAGTAATGCATTGAGGAGGAGCAGACATTGCAGACGTCTGGCCCAGACAATGAGCTTGATATGCACAGAGGAAGAGTCCCATCACTCACAGGCAGATCTCTGTGATTCTTAAGCATATAGCTTTAATGACAATATGATTAACGTTCAACATTCTACACTCCAGCACTGAGTAAAGCACCCCATTGGCAGATTATATAGCTTGTTTTAAGGAAAAACACTTAATTTTAATTTAATAAAAAAAAAAAAAAGTCAAGATAATCTTGTTTAGATAATGCTTCTCAAATTGAGAATTTTCATATATTTAGACTAGAAATGAAGCAAAAACTCTAAGGGCTCTATTTTAATGATCTAGGAAAAAAAAGTCTAAAACGCATGGCGCAAAAGCATTAAGATTCATGTCTGAATCTACTTTTCCTATTTTAACAATGAAAAAATACGCTTTGCACCCTGACACATGGTCTAACAGGGTTGTGCTTATTCTCTTAATGAGTTATGAGTGTGTTTTGAGCATAAGCTGCATTAAACTAATCAAAGCCTCATCTCCCATTCCCTTTAAAAGTCAGTTGCGTTACGCCATGGCGCATTTGCTATTTACAAGGCGGACTTTGTAAATGTAAAACTAAACGCTTCACTAGTGAGAAAACAGTTAAACAGACTGTCTGCAGCGCTATGATAAAGAACGAGCCTCCTCCATTCGGCCTCTTTACTTTCTCTTTACTTTTACTCTTTACTACTTTACTTTTGTGGAGTAAGGAAACGGTGTTGTACGCACTCCACTGAAGACATCCATTAGCCTACATATTTAATTTCGCTTGTTAAGCCAAAGATTCATTTCAAAACTATTTCTTAATTCAGTTCTAATTTACAGCAAATGAATGAATGAACAATAATAACAAAGTGTCAAAAAATAGAGTTACATCCAAACACGCGTCCTATTCTTATGCCCCATATGGTGATGCATACGTCTCCAAAACCTGACAGGTGGACAAATCTAAACTTGTTTTTATCAAAACAAATATAAATAATAAATAACACTGCTAATAATAATCAAATGTAAAAATGAAAAATTATTTACAAAAATAATAATTTTTGTCACATTTTAATCCTTTAATTCTTTTTCATAAGTACAGTAAAGATATTTGTGTGTTGCTGTACATCCTGTGTGTATTAAGCAATGTGTTTTGCATTTGGACCTGCATAGGCATATAACTAACACGCTCTGCGCTGGACTTTAGACCTGCTTTTAGATGGTCAATGGCATGGTCTATTCCAGTTCTTCAAAATAGCAACGCACCAACAATGTGCCTTAACACACCTCCTTTCTAGACCAGCACAGCCATGAGTCCACAAAGTTGCGCAAATGGATTTGCTATTTAAACAACGTGGCGCAAAACATGAAAATTAGGGTTGCGCTGGTCTGAAAATAGCAACAAAATGAGCCAAACACATCTTGCGCCTTATTGCACTGGGTGTATGATAGGGCTCTAAGTAAGAAAAGCATTTTTTGCAGTGTTGTAGCCATTAGCTTTTCAATAGTATTTCTTTTCCTACTGTGGAAGTCAATGTTTCCAACATTCTTTAAAATATCTTCTTTTGTGGAGGAAAGAAACATAAATACTCTCGGAAATAAAATAAAGGTAAAAACAGTCACTGGGGCGGTACCTTTTCAACTGGGATTTTTTTTTGTTCCTGTCAGGTTTTTAAAGCTACATATTATTACCTAAAAAGTGCAAATGTGTATCTCATAGTACCTTAAAGGTACAAAAGTGAATCTTAAAGGTACAAAAGTGTACCCTAAAGGTACTAATAGGTACCTATTAGAGGGTAACGCCTTAGTGACAGCTTTTATACCTTTTTTACTTTTAACAAATTTTAGGGTGGGTAAATGTAAATTTGGTATATGGTAAATTTATATTTTGGGGTGAACTATCTCTTTAACTGAAGCTCTTTAAACAGACACCATTTGATGAGGCATGAGGGAAATCTTCAGTATGACAGACACTGACTGTGTTTTCTGTGTCCTGCTGCTAACAGTCAGATGTGGAGCTGGACTCATATGAGGGGCTGCTGGTGCTGAAGGAAGTGTCTCGTGTGGACAGCGGTGTGTATGAATGTCACGCTCTGGATCTGGACGCTGTGAACAATGATGAGGTGCTGGACACCCTGCAGCTCACCGTACACTGTGAGTTCAACTTCATGCCATCAACGTTTAACTAGAAAAACGTTTCACACCACCATCAAATTCATTTAAACAAACCATAGCAGAGTTCATTTGAAAGACCACTGAGATCATCATACCCGCCAATATTTGTTTTCGAAATTTCTGGAGACCAGGCATGAGGGGTGATTTAGTTATTAAATACCCATACCACGTCCCCAATCTACTACTACTGATGTTGCTACCGCCACTGTTTAAATCTCGCATCTAACACCTGTGAAGAAATCAACATCAGTGTGAGCCTAAATCAAACAGAAAATGAAAAGGACACAGCTGAACCTCACGCCTGCTCTCTAAAATAAAATCTGACTAGTGACTTTCACATATATTCAGGTTATAAGCATCTGTAAGTAATATGAAACGTTCAGATATGTTTTGCGAGTTAAATATTTGAAATGTAGAACGCAGGGAAAGTGGCCGCAGGGGATTGTGGCTGTTTACAGAGATTTGACTGATAAATAAGAATATGTAGTTAAATTGTTAGCGGTGCCAAACAGCATTTCCTGTTGTTTACATCCTTGTTTACATCCTTGCTACAACATAATGTTAATGCTAGAAACTGTGCATGTAATAGATAAATTTGAACAAATAAAAATACTTACAGGTTGTGGGTCCCAATCCACTGCTTCTGCTATTATGGTTGGAGCTGCTCCTTCTTTGAGGAGTTTTTAGCTGAATCCAGCACTGAACTAGGAGAGATTTTGGAAGCTGTCCTTTGTCAAATGCTTGCTATATTCATTCATTTTCTTGTCGGCTTTGTCCCTTGCGGGGTCGCCACAGTGGAATGAACCACCAACTTATCCAGCACGATTTTACGCAGCGGATGCCCTTCCAGCCGCAACCCATCTCTGGGAATTTCCACACACACACATTCACACTCATACACTACGGACAATTTAGTTTACCCAATTCACCTGTACCGCATGTCTTTGGACTGTGGGGGAAACCGGAGCACCCGGAGGAAACCCACGCGAACGCAGGGAGAACATGCAAACTCCACACAGAAATGCCAACTGACCCAGCCCAGCCGAGGTTCGAACCAGCGACCCAGCGACGTTCTTGCTGTGAGGCAACAGCACTACCTACTGCGCCACTGCGTTGCCTGCTTGCTATATATTTTTTATAATTCTCTGGAACATAGTTAAAATTAAATTGTAAGCACTTCTCTCTTTGTGTCATATCCTCTAAAAACCCTAATACAGAAACAGAAGAAGCTCTGTGGAAATAGCAGCGTTTGGACAGCATTTTAGCTTTCTCTGATATAACATTACAGCGCCTTTGGCCACGCCTCTTCGCTGTGCGGGGTGTATGTGCTGGTGAATGCGCTGGTAACCTGAAGGGTTTGTGATCTCATTAGCCCGGATGTATTTTTTTTTTGTAGTCCCGAAACTTCATTCGCTGTAGACTTTGCTAAGCTAACTCTGTAAAAGCCAATGTCTGCTATTGCGTTGAACTATGAGCAGATTACATTCGGAGATGTTGTTTATGTTCACACAGCTACATTACACATAAACTAAATATGATATCGTAGTGGTCCACCTCTGCGTCAATCCTAAATTTATAACTCCAAAACTTTGCTCTAAGAGTATTTCATGAAGCGTTTTAGCACTAAAGCTAGCTCCCAAATGTTAAGAGTAGCGAAGAGGACTCCTGCATTGAAAAGAAAACATTAAAAAAAAAATTTGATTACAATAAGCTTTTAGTAAGTTATCAACTTAATCACAAAGTTATTACTATAGACTATTTTGAGGCATGTAAACAAAAACAATGATCCCAACGTATTTCCTGTTTTACATTTTTAATTTCTATAGATTCAGAGAATCCAAAAAGGTCCACATATTGATGAATAATGTTGATAGCTGTTTTAACATTAAGTTATAATTAAATTACCTCTAGTTACAGTTATGAAATACTTTGATAACAAGCAGGAAATGTTCATGAGCTAATGACATCACCACATTGAAATGGTCTTTACGAGATATACAGTTGAAGTCAGAATTATTAGCCCCCTTTGAATTTTTTTCTCTTTGTTAACTATTTCCCAAATTATGTTTCTTCTGCAGAAAGTCTTATTTGTTTAATTTCGACTAGAATAAAAGCAGTTTTTAATTTTTTAAACACCATTTTAAGGTCAAAATTATTAGCCCCTTTAAGCTATTTTTTAAGTAGTCTACAGGACAAACCATCGTTATACAATAACTTGCCTAATTACCCTAACCTGCCCAGTTAACCTAATTAACCTAGTTAAGCCTTTAAATGTCATTTTAAGCTGTAGAGAAGTGTCTTGAAAAATATCTAGTAAAATATTATTTACTGTCATCATTCATTCATTCATTTTCTTGTCGGCTTTGTCCCTTGCGGGGTCGCCACAGCGGAATGAACCGCCAACTTATCCAGCACGATTTTACGCAGCGGATGCCCTTCCAGCCGCAACCCATCTCTGGGAACTTCCACACACACATTCACACTCATACACTATGGACAATTTAGCTTACCCAATTCACCTGTACTGCATGTCTTTGGACTGTGGGGGAAACCGGAGCACCCGGAGGAAACCCACGCGAACCCAGGGAGAACATGCAAACTCCACACAGAAACGCCAACTGACCCAGCCCAGCCGAGGTTCGAACCTACGACCCAGCGACGTTCTTGCTGTGAGGCAACAGCACTACCTACTGCGCCACTGGGTTGCCCTACTGTCATCATGGCAAAGATAAAATAAATCAGTTATTAGAAATGAGTTATTAAAACTATTATGTTTAAAAAATATGTTGAATTTTTTTTCTCTCTGTTAAACAGAAAATGGGGGAAAAAATAAACAGGGGGGCTAATAATGCAGGGGGGCTAATAATTCTGACTTTAACTGTTTATATTTTTTAAATATATGCCTTTTATTTAATAATATATACATAAAAAAAACATATTTTCCGACATTTTCTACTGACACATTATACCAAAATATAAAAATAATTGACTTAAACACTTTTTTTTTGCTGATGAATGAAAACACTAGTGGCCTTAAACTTTTACACAATACTGTATATTTTTATATTTGATTAATAACATTCCTAGGGAAAGATTTGTGTTCCTCCACCAATTCAACGCTTTTGTGTGTGTGTGTTTGATCAGATCTGGATCCAGCTGTGGTGGTGCCCAAAGACTCAGAGGTCATGCTGAAAGGAGAGAGTCTGACCGCCACATGCAATGCCCTGTCCTCTTTAGAGACCTCCACTGTGTGGTTTAAGGTAACACTGCAGTCTAGACACATTCCTTTACTCTTCCACCTTCTGTTTAGAGGAGCCCATCCGTTCTTCATTCAGTTTGTTTGCACATGTTTGTTTGTGTGTAGAAAGGGCTTGAGGTTGGAAGAGGACACATAATGCAGCTGCAGGACGCCACGTTTGACACAGCTGGACGGTACGACTGTGAGGTCACTGTACCATCTCTTCCAGGACTGCTGACCAGCGGCTCGGTCCATATCATTGTGCAGGGTAAGCAAAAGCACATCAAGTATTTAAAACAAACAGAGAAAGCTTTCAGTGGAGGCTCTCAGTGTAAAATTAATAGTAGAATGTTCCTTAAGGGCAAAATGTTCTTCAGTTTTAATACGTATATGTTTCGTCATCAGGACTCATACAAAGGATGCTTGGTTTGGCTCGCACACATGCTTTGCATTGTTTTTGTAATACTTTATTTGTCCACAAGGTGTCACAATGAAAGAAAACGGGTAAAGCGGTTTCTTGAAGCTGAAAACACAAATAATGAAATGGCCTGCCCAGAGTTCTGACATAAACCTGATTGATTTTTTGTAAGAGACTAGTGATGTCTGTGAGAGACTAGTATTGAGCTGTAAGAGACTAGTGATGCCCTGTGAGAGACTGGTGATATCTGAGAGACTAGTGATATCATGTGGCTGCAGATGTGCTGATGTCAGTAAAATCAAGGTTCTCTACACTTTCTACTCAATTTGGACCGCTGTATCCTTCAGAAATGTTAGTTTTAATCTTTCCTTAATGCTGCAGTAATTGCGTCTTGCTTTTTTCTACTTCTTTTAAACTATTGTTTAGGTTTTCACCTTTATTGTGATAGGACAGTGAAGATTTACAGGAAATTGTGGGAAGCAGAGATAGGGAAAGGATCGGCAAAGAACTACGAGTCAGGAATCAAACTCAGGTTGCAGTGTACTGTGTCGGCGCAGTAACCACTAGGCTATTGGCGCCAACTCTTATATATATTTAATTATTTTGTAGGGCTTTTCACCTTTGTCATTGCTGCTCTTTCAATATGTTTTCCACCAAATAAAGGGTTTTTGTGACCTTGTTATTTTCTAAAATGCTGTACTACTAGCTAGACCTGGGGTGGGCAAACTCGGTCCTGGAGGGCCGGTGTCCTGCACAGTTTAGCTCTAACTCTAATCAAACACACCTGCTTATAGATTTCTAGTTATCATGGAGACACTAATTAGCATGTTCAGGTGTGTTGGATTTGTGTTGAAGCTAAACTATGCAGGACACCGGCCCTCCAGGATCAAGTTTGCCCACCCCTGAGCTAGACCATGGCTGCGTCCAAAACCGCCTACTACTCAGTAGGTACTACATTTGAATCTGAATTTACTACTACTAATTGGCCATTAGAAAAGTATGTTCTATACCAGGGGTGGGCAAACTCGGTCCTGGAGGGCCGGTGTCCTGCACAGTTTAGCTCCAACTCTAATCAAACACACCTGCTTATAGATTTCTAGTTATCATGGAGACACTAATTAGCATGTTCAGGTGTGTTGGATTTGTGTTGAAGCTAAACTATGCAGGACACCGGCCCTCCAGGATCAAGTTTGCCCACCCCTGAGCTAGACCATGGCTGCGTCCAAAACCGCCTACTACTCAGTAGGTACTGCATTTGAATCTGAATTTACTACTACTACTTGGCCATTAGAAAAATATGTTCTATACCAGGGGTGGGCAAACTCACTCCTGGAGGGCCGGTGTCCTGCACAGTTTAGCTCCAACTCTAATCAAACACACTGCTTATAGATTCCTAGTGATCATGAAGACACTGATTAGCATGTTCAGGTGTTTTTGATTAGTGTTGGAGCTAAAGGATCAAGTTTGCCCACCCCTGTTCTATACAGTATGAATGTCAGTAGTATGAATGGAACTCGGTCGTACTACATCTGCCATTTTGTCATGATCACGTGACCTACCCGCATGAGTTACGTCGCTTCACTCCCATTCATGAATTCTTTCGCGGACATCATGGGATAGCGTAGCGTCCATCCAATGCGCACTTTTGAATCTTGCCGAAAATAGTAGATAATCCGGGTATTTCTTGCATACTGATTTTCGAATTCTATGAATTTGGACATACTACTCGGCTTGCATACTGATTTTAGCGTACTGTATGCATTTCGTATGCGATTTCGGACGCAGCGGCTAGACAGAACTAAATTTACTACAACTTTTGAACAATGAAGATTATGTTATTTCTGGAAAAAAGCTATGTTTTTTTGATCTCCACTAAATAGTGATATATTCCCTTTTTATTTTTATTTTATTTTACATTGAGAAACGGTAAAGTCTAGATAGGATACAGCTGCGGATACACACATCAATATAGCATCATTTTTGTGACACTGTATAACAATAATTCATATTTTTACAGTACTGTAATGGTTTGGTACTGTACTGTTAGCGTTGGGGTAGGGGTAGACATTAAAAAATACAATTTATTGGGTAATTTAAAAAATAACATAAATAACAATAAATAATAAATAAATAACAATACTATTTTTACATTACTGTGACATTTGGGTTTAGGGTTGGGATAGGGGTAGACGTAAAAAAAACAATTAATGGGAAATTTAATATTTAATTCTCGTTAACTTCCAGCTGCAACTGTATCTGATCTAGCAACAACCCTGAGAAACCCTCTGTACGTTCCTCCTGGAAAAAAGAATAGTGTAGAACACACAAGAGACAAAGACTAGAAAGTGCATAGTCCAAGTGAGACGAAAGGAGACTAGACAAAAGAGTGCCACCAAACAAAGAATGAAGAATCATGTAACACTAAAGAACAGAGCACTGCTGAAAAGACTGCTGAAAATCTATTAAATAAATCAACTAGGTTAATGAAATTTTAATACATATTCAAATAGAAATCTTTCACAAAGTACTGTTTTGCTGTATTTTTAATCAAAAGATCCAGCCAAGGGCCCTTCTTTCAGATAAAATCTTTTTTAAGAATTCAAGCATTTGACCGTCAAGTGTGTGTTCCTCCAGGTGCTCCTCAGATAAAGGATGCGGAGAGGGACTTTGAGGTGATGGAGAAGGTCGGGGCTTGGGTGAATCTGACCTGTGAGGTGCGAGGTTACCCTCGTCCCGCCATTACCTGGAGCATCACCGGCAGTCAGGTATACACAGATTTACTCTCAGCTCTCCACTCGCATTACACTGAGCTCAGACTGACCCTTTTTTCCTATGTATGTGTGTGTTTTAGTCTCAAAGCTGGAGAGAGGTTGATAAAAAAGAGATGGAGGATCGCATTCACAGTGTTGTGACACTCAAAGTTACCACTGACACTGTCGCCGTCTGCAATTCAACAAATGACTTTGGAATCGAGACTAAGATTTACAACATCAAGAGCAGTAAGAGTCAATTCTGCTTATTTAAACTGAAAAACAGGGCATGTCTTGTCAAAAGCATATTTTATATTAGATGTATCTACCTACTAATTGGGTTTTAATTGTTAGGTACTGTGTACTTATTGTGCCATGTTGAAACACATTGCTTCAGCTGAGCTGGGATGTGGTTTAGATATGAGTAAATGTTTATTAGTTACTTTACTTAAAGATAGTTCTTTCATTCATTCATTTTCTTTTTGGCTTAGTCTCTTTATTAATCTGTGGTCGCCACAGCGAAATGAACCGCCAACTTATCCAGCATATGTTTTATGCAGCGGATGCCCTTCCAGCTGCAACCCATCACTGAGAAACATCCATACACACTCATTCACACACTTACACTACGGTCAATTTTTTGCATACCCAATTCAGCTATACCACATGTCTTTGGACTTGTGGGGGAAACCAGAGTACCCAGAGGAAATCCACGCCAACACAGGGAGAACATGCAAACTCCACTCAGAAATGCCAACTGACCCAGCCGAGGCTCGAACCAGTGACCTTCTTGCTGTGAGGCAATCGTGCTACCCACTACGTCATCACGTCGCCAAAGATAGATTACTTTAAAATAAAAAAAATGTAGATGCTAGTTTCAGTCTGTTAGTTTAAAGCAGGGGTGCCCAAAGTTTTTCTTATAAAGGGACAAAAACCAATCTTGATTGAGGGCTGTGGGCCGAATATATAACAAACTGTATTACAATCATTTTGCAATGGGGAATTTCCTAAAAATGTTGCTTTAAATCATATTAACTAACGCAGTATCATTTTTATAATGAACTTATTACAGTAACAACATAAACAATCCCATTTATAACACAATGGATTTTAACGCTGAATACACTAGTCAGACCTTCACCTGCCTTCACATTGATTTGCTCGGAGATGACTTGGGCATTTTCTGTCAAGTGACAGTATTTACATTTTAAAAGTCTGATTCATCTACATCATTTAATCGAATCACTTAATTTCAGTTGGCTTGTTTTATAGATCAGCGATAAAACGAAGAAACAAAAGGTTTTGTTAAATTTGAAATGATGATGAAGCATTTGCCCCAACCACCTACCCATCATTCTCCTTCTTTTTTCAGATAGGATGGTGGGCCAAATCAAAGGTTACCATTGGCCAACTTGTGGCCCTACTTTGGGCATCTCTGATTTAAAAGATGTCTATAAGCTAGTGTGCTCCAAAACAGTGACAAATTTCGCAATTAGAAAATAGAAAAATGATATAAGCATTTAAAGATTGCAGTTTCGCCTAAATTGATACTCATACTTCATTTTCTCATCAAATCTTGACCAATCAAATTCTCTCTAGTATCTGACATACCCCACCCCATTCAAGACATTTCTCATTTGCTTTTCATTTCATGCGTTTGAGCTCAACCACTCTCACTGGCAGAACTGTAATAAAATTAACGCTATTGGCTGTTTTTTAAAAGGGGAGGAGCTACTCTATGTCCCCACCCTTTCTTCATTTTTAAGTTGAGATTGTCAAACACGGAATAAAAAATGCACATTTCAAAGCACTTAATGAAACCTTTAAAAAAGTGAGTTAACCTATTGCCACAAGTTAACTATATTTAATAAGGCGAGTAAACCCGTAGTAACTTGAAACTGTTCATTTGAGTTCTTTTTTATAATTATGCACATAGTCCATTACTTAATACTTTTTAGTGTGCGATTTATACATTGACGATTTGGGGGGTCAACTTTTTCGGTAATGTTATTTTGTGTAATACATGCTTCAGTGAATCAAATGTTCAATTCTTCAATTCATCTTTATTTGTATAGCGCTTATACAATGTAGATTGTGTCAAAGCAACTTCACATGGAAGATTATAGTGAATTGAAACAGAGTCAGTTCAGTTTAGCTCAGTTCAGTGTGGGTTAATGATCACTACTGAGAGTCCAAACACTGAATAGCAAATCCATCGATGCGCAGCTCTACAGATCCAGAACCATGCAAGCCAGTGGCGACAGCGGCGAGGAAAAAACTTCACCAATTGACGAAAGCGAAGATTTAAAAAACCTTGAGAGAAACCTGGCTCAGTTGGGCACGACCATTTCCCCTATGGCCAAACGTCTTGTGCAAAGCTGCAGTCTAGGCGCAGGAAGCTGGACCTCAGCGAAGACTCGTCTGTCCTTGGAGCATCACAGGAGTCACTCTCATGCTCTCACTCCATGAAGACCACCACAGCAGCTGCTCAGGATACGGCCTGGTCCAGAAAACCTTGGTATCATCTCGTCGCTGGTCTCGGATCGCGTCAGTGGCACTGCATAGTCTGAGGGACTCGAGATGAGTACCCCCAGGTGGAAATACAGAATAAGGAGAATAATTAGCGTAGCTGCTGTTCATAGTGTATATAAACGAGAACCAAAATCATGTGTGGGGCACATCATGCGTCATACCGCTATGTAATGCACTGAGTGTATGCTTTGCTAAAAAGATAGGTCTTTAATCTAGTTTTGAAGAGTGAGAGTGTGTCTGAGCCTCGGACATTATCAGGAAGGCTATTCCAGAGTTTAGGGGCCATAAATGAGAAGACTCGACCTCCTTTACTCGACTTTGATATTCTAGGTACTACCAGAAGCCCTGAGTTTTGAGATCGTAAAGAGCGTGTTGGATTGTAGCGAGACAGGAGGTTGGTTAGATAAACAGGAGCTAGATTATTTGAAGCTTTATAGGTAAGGAGTAATATTTTAAATTCAATACAAAACTTAACAGGCAGCCAGTGTAAGGAGGATAAAATTGGGGTGATATGATCATATTTTCTAGATCTGGTAAGAACTCTGGCAGCTGCATTTTGCACTAGCTGAAGTTTGTTTATAGAGGATGCTGGGCAACCAGCAAACAGAGCATTACAGTAATCCAGCCTAGAAGTCATGAAAGCATGAACTAGTTTTTCTGCACCTGATATGGATAGCATACTTCGCAATTTTGCTTTATTTCTCAGATGGAAGAAAGCAGTTTTTGTGACATGGGATATATGATTTTTGAAAGTTAAATTGCTGTCTAATATGACACCCAGATCTTTTATAGTAGAGCTAACGCTAACTTTGTATCCCTCTAGTTGCAGGTCCAGTTGTGAGAACTGCTGTGTACAGGATTTAGGCCCAATAAGTAATAATTCTGTTTTGTCTGAGTTTAAAAGAAGAAAATTGTTGGTCATCCAGTCTTTAACATCTTTGATACATTCGGTTAGCTTAGACAGTTCAGACATCTCATTAGGTTTAGTTGAAATGTATAATTGAGTATCGTCTGCATAGCAATGAAAGCTGATCCCGTGTTTTCTAATAATGTCCCCCAGGGGAAGCATGTATATTGTAAACAGCAAGGGGCCTAAAACTGATCCTTGAGGGACCCCGTACTTTACTGGCCTGACTTGTGAAAGCTGTCCATTAATATTCACAAATTGGTAACGGTTAGCTAGGTATGACCTAAACCATTCAAGAGCCTGTTTTTGGACACCTGTAGAATTTAAGCGGTCTATGTATTTATTTGTTTAAATTACATCTAATTTATTAATAAAATGTATTTAAGTTTTCAGTGTTTTGTGGGAAAGGCTATTTAGTGTATTCCGACCTGATTAGCTATTTTGGCTTACTTTAGGTCAAACTATACAAACTATGCATCTAATTTGACTTTACTTTTAGGTTTTATATAGTAACAAACACCTATTTTATGAGAAATCAGTCTTGTGAACTCTTACGGTGTCTATCGGTGCTCTAAATCTGCCGGTTTCAGACTGTTGAAGGACGTTTTTTCTCGCATAGACTGATTGGTATGAATTGTTATAGGGGTGGTCAGATGGATATCTATAATTTTATTTATTAACATCTCAGCAGGCACAGAACATCAACATGAAGTCATATTGTCGTTGTACCCCAATGTCGTTGGGACGTTGGATTTTGTTTGGAAATGAAAATCGGGTTGACGCCAGAACCCAACGTCAGGCCGACGTCATTGTCCAACCTACAATCAACCTAAAATCAACCAAATATCAATGTCTAATCATGTTACACTTTGACATTGTGTGGACGTTACCACTATGACATCTATCAGACGTTGAATTTTGGTCACTTTCCAACACAACCTAAAATCAACCAAATATCAATGTAATTTCACATTGTCATTGGACGTCAAAATAACGTCCTTAGACGCTGACTAGACATTGAATTTTGGTCACCTGACGTCATGACCTAAATCGAACCTAATATTAATGTCTTATGATGTTGTTTGCCTGCTGGGATTATTATTTAAAATACAGATCAGAGTGAACCTTTTCTTAGATTCAAAGGGACCCCCTTACATCTTGTTTTGACATCCTGACGATCAAGCCCTAATTAGGGGGGTCAATCCCCCCAAACCCCCCTGTAATTCGCACCCTGCTTTTAAGGCAATGGGTTAACTCAATTCTTTACTCAGCTAATCACTTTTTGCAGTGTACTGTAGGTTTACATTCTGGTAAATCGGTACAGGTAGGTTTAGGGATTATTTACAGATATAGTTATATCTACACAGTACATGTTTAATATCAAATAATGAATTTAAATATTAGTACATAGGGCAACGCAGTGGCGCAGTAGGTAGTGCTGTCGCCTCAGAGGAAGAAGGTCGCTGGTTCGAGCCTCGGCTGGGTCAGTTGGCGTTTCTGTGTGGAGTTTGCATGTTCTCCCTGCGTTTGCGTGGGTTTCTTCCGGGTGCTCTGGTTTCCCCCACAGTCCAAAGACATGCAGTACAGGTGAATTGGGTAAGCTAAAAATTGTCTGTAGTGTATGAGTGTGAATGAGTGTGTACGGATGTTTCCTAGAGATGGGTTGCAGCTGGAAGGGCATTCGCTGCGTAAAACATGTGCTGGATAAGTTGGCGGTTCATTCCGCTGTGGCGACCCCGGATTAATACAGGGACTAAGCCGAAAAGAAAATGAATGAATGAATGAATGAATGAATAAATTAGTACATAGTTGATGACACCATGTAAAGTAGGTAGAGAGGTCTCAAATCAAACAATGTACTGTATACAGGTCAGGAAATAAATTAAAAGACCACTTGAGAGTTTTAGTATCTTCGATGGTCTAGTATTTCTTACAGATTTCAAAGAAAATATAGTCATTTACAGCTTTTTTGGAATCAATTGGTCAGAATAAATAATGTTTTCATTTGTTGTGATTGAAAATCAGGGTTATTACATCAAATATGGATTACTTACATCTAATTTCTTTTAAAAAATGAATATAAACATGACTGAAAACTATTTTATGCAAAAAGTATATATTTTTAAATACAACATTTCTATTTTAAATTAGGAATAAATGTCATCAGTAGTTAACAGAATAAAACAAAGACCAAAAGAGAGAATTTACAAGTGGTAAATGCATTCATATTTACAGTTGTATTTATTATTTATGTTGATTAATATAAATGTAATTCATTCATTTGTATTATTTTTAAAATGTTCACATACACTGTCATTCAATAATATAATGTATTCAGTTCAAAAAAATTATAATAATAAAAATAAACAAATAATATAGTAGATTATTCATTCATTCATTCATTCATTTTCATTCAGCTTAGTGCCTGATTTGTCAGGGGTCACCACAGCGGAATGAACCGCCAACAATTCCAGCATATGTTTTACGCAGCGGATGCCCTTCCAGTCTTAACCCAGTACTGGGAAACATCCATACACTTTAAAATGTACACTCACACTTATACACTACGGCCAATTTAGTTTATCCAATTCACCTATAGCGCATGTCTTTGGACTGTAGGGGAAACCGGAGCACCCGGAGGATATAGAAGATTATACAATATTTTAAAATATTTTAAATGAAAATTTTAGGTTTGCTTATTAAAACTACTAACAGATTTTTTTAGGATGTTTTGATGAACTAAAAGTTCAAAAGACCAGCATTTAAAAGAAAATCATTTCTATAAAAAAGTAATTTTTGATTAATTCAATGCCGTCTTGCCAAGTAAAAGCATTAATTTATTCTTTAAAACATTGTATTGTATTTTTAAAAATAAACGCATCGAATATCTCATAATCAGATTTTAATGCATTTTTATCATGTCATTTATTTTGAACATTAAATGAGGCGCTGTCAGAGTGAATAGGATATTTTTCTAATATCATTGCTTGTTAATACTAACGTTCTAATTTGTTTTCCCTCAGTTCCTTTCCTCCAGACTCCGACGGCTAGAAAAACTTCAGGTAAAACATTTTTTTATTATTATTATCCGTCAGTTTGTAAATGTCTGTCAGAACAGATTGTAAGTTTTAAATCAACACCCAGTCCATTTCATCCCTACAAAATCCAAGCAAACAATGAAAGATCATCTAACGGCCTTGAATAATTCATATTTTGTATGGCGAAGCTCGGTTAGCTTGGCTCTCCGTGTCGGCCTCTGGGCATATTTAAAATTCCGTGTGAAGAAAAGTCATAGAGCAAAAAAAAAAGCGAGCAAAAAATTGAAGCAGACATTACTTCAGATAGCAGGGGCTGAATGTTTTCCAAGATGAATGTATAATTAGCTGTATGCGAATATTTTAACAACTGTTTTGAAGTGCTGGGCTGCTGCTGAGACTGGTAAAGTATTATAGCGAACGCTGTGGTTTGCGACCCGCTGCTTTATTGACTAGATTTAACTCATAAAATTCATTCCCAGACAATTGTTTGTCGTCTCTCGAGTTTATTTTTAACATTTGATGACGCGTCCTCTCAACAGCGCTCCTTTATTTGCTTTATTTGACTCTGAGGGTTATGAGTCTCTTGTTCCGTCTCACTAAAACACCATGATTGTATGTTTCATACCAAATAAAGACATTGTTCACGTCATGTGGTACTTTTTGCGTTCAGATGTTCCAGCTATTGTTCAAAAGTGCAGTCTCATGTGTCCTTCAGTGCTCTTTTTGACATCTAGTATTGTTTATTCATTCAATCATTTTCTTTTCGGCTTAGTCCCTTTATTAATCAGGAGTCGCCACAGAGGAATGAACCGCCCATCTAGTATTGTATTTCACCTTTTTGTTTTGGCTGAAAGCTGATTTTTTTGCATTTCGACTTATAGTTATAGTGCTCATATAGAAATCTGATATATTTACATATATGCAAATTACAGTGCTCAGCATATATAAGTACACCCCTCACAAATCTATCTTTTAAAGTCATATTTTTTATAGGAAGCTATACAATATTATATTTGTGCATATACATTAGATTAGTCAGTACTGAAGCCAAATCTGGAGCTTATCAAACTAAATAACTTACATAACGGTCCAAAAACTAGTACAGCCAAATTTATATGTTATAGAAAAATATTAAATAGAAATTTCGGTCCCACTTTATATTGTGTCGCTTATACCTGTTCACCTTGTGAACACTTGTATCACAAGGTGAAACCTTCTAATGCAGCATTAGTTCTGCCATACAGTGTTCACAAGTGCATGATCTGCAAACAGGTGTGGAAGTGGGAAAACATCTGCAAGTACATATTGTTGTTACACAATGCACTTACATAATTCTTGTTACAGATGTGTACTTTCCTAGTGTTGTTACCAATGTCCTGTTACACATTTGTACTTACACATACTATTCAGTTGGTTGTTACATGAGTGTAGTTACACCAGTATACACAAGTAAATACTCTGTACCAGTGTGTACATACACTGTAGTTACATACTACTTACACATCTAAATACCATGTAAGTTCACAGGTATAAGCGACACAATATAAAGTGGGACCGAAATTTAAAAAAGAGGAAAAATCAGGAGAAGCAAAAAAATTAAAAATTAAAAAAATTTAGTTGAAATTGTAATTTATTTTTGCAATATTTTGCTTGAATTTAATTGTATGATTTTTCAATTTCTAAATATGTTTGGTGACTAAAATATTATTTTAATAAAAATATTCCAAAAATGATTATTTTTGTATATTTAGTATTGGAATTACATATATTTGCAAAAATGTTTAAATATATTAGCTATATACATATATTTCAACATATAATTCATAATATTGCAAAAAAGTTATCAAATTTTTTTTTTTTTTTTACATATTTTTATTGGAAGGGCAACACGGTGGCTCAGTGGTTAGCACTGTCGCCTCACAGCAAGAAGGTCGCTGGTTCGAGTCTCGGCTGAGCCAGTTGGAATTTCTGTGTGGAGTTTGCATGTTCTCCTCGTGTTTGCGTGGGTTTCCTCCAGGTGCTCCGGTTTCCCCCACAGTCCAAAGACATGTGGTATAGGTGAATTGAATACACTAAATTGGCTGTAGTGTATCTGTGGGTGTGAATGCAAGAGTGTATGGGTGTTTCCCTGTGCTGGGTTGCGGTTGGAAGGGCATTCGCTGCGTAAAACATATACTGAATAAGTTGGCGGTTCATTCCACTATGGTGACCCCTGATTAATAAAGGGACTAAGCCGAAAAGAAAATAAATTAATGAATGTAATTGTCCATAGCGTGTGTGTGTGTTTGTGTGTGTTTGTGTGTGTGTGTGTGTGTGTGTGTGTGTGTGTGTGTGTGTGTGTGTGTGTGTGTGTGTGTGTGTGGTGTGTGTGTGTGTGTGTGTGTGTGTGTGTGTGTGTGTGTGTGTGTGTGTGTGTGTGTGTGTGAATGAATGAAACATATGCTGGATAATTTGGTGGTTCATTCCACTGTGGCAACCCCTGATGAATAAAGGGACTAAGCTGAAAGAAAATGAAATGAAATGAATTTTTATTGGAATTATATGTTAGTGCTGGAAAAAAAATAATCTTGATTAATTGCATCCAAAATAAAAGTTTGACTTAATATACAGTATGTGTGTGTAAATATTATGTATATGTGAAACACACACATACATAAAAACATTTTTGTTTATGTATAAAATATAAATATCAATATATTTAAATGTATGTATGTATATATATATATATATATATATATATATATATATATATATATATATATATATATATATATATATATATATATATATACATACATACATTTAAATATCTGAATAATGTAATTTCTATAATATACATATTTATTTTTTAATACAGGGTATCCGCGGAGTCTTAAAAGGTCTTAAATCTCAAAAGCTAAATTTTAGGACCTAAAAAGTCTTAAATCTGCTGAAAAAGCCAAATTTTAGGCTTTAAAAAGTCTTAAATCTACTGAAAAAATCTTACATGTACAGAAAAAAAATCTTAAATCAATTAAAAAAGCTACATTTTAGGCCTTAAAAAGTTACATTTACTGAAAAAATCTTAAATTTACTGAAAAAAATCTTAAATCTACTAGAAAAGCCAAGTATTAGGCCTTAAAAAGTCTTAAATCTACTGAAAAAGTCTTAAATCTACTGAAAAAGTCTTTAAAAAACTAACTGAAAAATCTACATTTTAGGATCTAAAAAGTCATAAATCTACTGAAAAGCCAAATTTTAGGCCTTACAAAGTTTTAAATCTACTGAAAAAGCTCAATTTTAGGCCTTAAAAAGTCTTAAATCTCCTGAAATGTTGTGTTGTAGGTCTTAAATCTTCCTTTAATGAGTCTTAATTTTCCTTTGTTCATGCTGCCCAACGTAGCCATTAACACCCATACAATCACCAACAATCCATCAATAAATCTTTTAACTTTTTTTACTATTAAAATTTATTTACTGCTCAGGATACTGACCTGACCTTTACTTTTATTAATAAGCTATTATTATTGTAGAATGAAGTAATTGACAGCTATGTTTTGTTCTATTCTTGGTACAGGTTATAGGTTTTGTGAATGGAAATATTTGAAAATTAATTTTAAAAGAAATACATTTTTTGATAGGGCAAGTGAAAATCTTTTCTAACTGGGATATTCAACAAAAGTCCCTAGCATTTAGCTCTGTATAATCTAAAATTTCATTCATAATGGTCTTAAAAATGTCTCAAAAATCTTAAATTAACTTGGTGAAACCTGCAGGCACCCTGTAATGCATGCATACATGAGAGTATTTATATATACATAATAAATATAAATAAATATACAAGGACACACATATATTATGTCAAAAACTTTTATCTTGTAATATATGTTGGATATATTACAGATATTTTATATTCAAATATTGTATTGTATGTCATATCTGTCATGTGCATGTATTTCCATAGGTCAGATTTCTATGTTATGCTGTTGAAATGCTAATAGTTTATTGTTTATATGCTAATATTGACGTGTCTTCTCTTTTCCCAGTGGATAATAGTGGAGTGATTATCGTGGTGATTATTGTAAGCATCCTATTGTTGGCTATCCTGGGCAGTGTTTTCTACTTCCTGTATAAAAAGGGCAAGTTGCTGTGTGGACGCTCAGGCAAGCAAGAAATGTACGTAAAAAAAAAAACCTTTTTTGTTGTGGTTTATTATGAGTATGTATTAATACAAGGGATTTTAGAATGAGGTCAAGGGGGTCTATGGAAAAGTGTATAGGGAACAGCTAAAAAGTAAATAAAAATGCTTTAAGCTGAATAAAATAGCATTTTTGCATGCATTACTTTAGATTTCAATGATCATTTCTGTAATTTTATTTAATAAAAGTAATAAAAAATGTATTAGGCTGAATAAAGTAGTTTTTTTTTTTGAATGCATTACTTTAGATTATAATGGCCATTTCCGTCAATTTATTTATAATTATTTTATTAATTACTCAAATTTGCACTTACACTATTCAATAAATATACGTTTTAAATATACAAACAGTAATATAAAAATTCAAATGTAAAATAAAGAATAAAATAATAAAAAAGTAAATCTGTTGTATAATTTTTAATGTTTTTACTGTAATTTTTAAACAGTTGGATGGGTTTATGCCTTCTGTCTAAATTAAAGTGTACATTTATTCTTTCAAATATGGTAGCGTTTAAAAATAAGTCCATTAGTAAATAGATTTATTCCATAACGATGTCTCGTTTTTTGTTTAATAATGTATTTGTACTATATAATTTAATTTGAATATTAAAAGAGGCAGAGTGAATAATATATGTTTGATTAAATTGGTATGCTACATATTGGTTGCTTAGAGATTGTTTTTTGAGACGAACGATGTAAGAATAAAAAATAAATAATAAAAAATGACATTAAACTGAATTTTTAAAAATCATATAATCAAAACTATGAATAATAACGAGGAAAGGAATAATGAAGGAGATCTTGAGCACATTACAGTTTCAGAAAACTGCACAGAAAGCCATTAACAGACATGCTGCTGTTTTTCCCCAATAGTCCAACAGCATGTTGTCAGTTATTCCTTACTTAATACATCTAACAACAGAGTACCATAGCAAGTAGAAACCAAAACAAAATAATGTCATTAAATCTAAATGCAAAAAATCCCTAATAGTAAAAATGTGGGGTTCTAAGACAGAAAAAGCTTCACAACAAAAAGGACTGTGATAATCATGGTATATACAGTTGAAGTCAGAATTATTAGCCACCCTTTGAATTTTTTTTTCTCTTTTAAATATTTTCCAAAATGATGTTTAACAGAGCAAAGAAATTTTCACAGTATGTCTGATAATATTTTTTCTTCTGGAGAAAGTCTTATTTGTTTTATTTTGGCTAGAATAAAAGCATTTAATAATTTTTTAAACACCATTTTAGGGTCAAAATTATTAGCCCCTTTAAGCTATATATTTTTTCGATAGTGTACAGAACAAACCATCGTTATACAATAACTTGCCTAATTACCCTAACCTGCCTAGTTTACCTAATTAACCTAGTTAAGCCTTTAAATGTCACTTTAAGCTGTATAGAAGTGTCTTGAAAAATATCTAGTCAAATATTATTTACTGTCATCATGGCAAAAATAAAATAAATCAGTTATTAGAAATGAGTTATTAAAACTATTATGTTTAGAAATGCGTTGAAAAAATCTTCTCTCCATTAAATAGAAATTGGGGAAAAAAATAAACAGGGGGGCTAATAAATCCAGGGGGCTAATAATTCTGACTTCAACTGTACAGTGTTTATTAGCACAGTACCCTACAAGTCAAGTGTTTGGTCATCTTTAATATTATTTATTGTAAATAAAAAATTAGGTTGCGTGTTTAATTGAACACTTTACCATTAGATTAAATAAACTAAGTGAACAATTTATTTTTACATAATGTAAATTAATCTAGGTTAATGATATTTTATAAATCTTGTTCATTTTTAATTCATGCTCATTTATACTACGTTAATGTTAATTTATACAACTGGAATGATTAAATATGTATTAGTATAAACCACCAGGTTGACAATATTTTAAAATATATTTCAAATAAATATGTAATAGGGAATAATAATAGTAGTCTAAAAATAACTGAAATATTTAATATGTATTTTTTTTCCTATGATGTCATTACTCCAGAACTCAGTATTACAATCTATCATAGAATTTGATGATTTAATGATTGAGAAATATTTCTTATTAAGTTAAAAACCTTACACATATTTTCATTTCATATATTCTTTGTTGAATGCGATAGTCAGCATTTTAAAGACTTTTTAACATTAAAACTGCTGATGTAAAAAGTATAAATTTCTTTCAAAACCAAATGTTACTCAGAAATTAGCTTTAATCAAGTCTAATAAATAATTTAAAGTATACTTCATGTTAGTTATTTCATGTTATTGTAAAGAAATGTTACTAAATAACATTGACATACTGTAGCTCAATTTATTATTTTATTTTATTTCTCATAACATGACTTCATCAAACATTTTTTGTAGGAATATTTTAATAAGACTTACTAACTACATAATGCATGGACCTTTTCCTAATACTAATATACAGTATATATAGTTGAAGTTAAATGATTGGCCCTTTTTAATTCTTAATTTTATTGATAAAAACAAATTGATATATTTCACAAGTGTTGGCAGACTAAGGACATTTTAACAGTATTTGTTTTTCCTCTGGAGAAAGTCTTATTTTTTTTAGTTTGGGTGTAATAAAATCTTTTATACTTTTTAAAATAAATTTAAAGGTCAATATTATTAGCCAATATTATATTTGAATTGGCCACAGAATTACCTGCCATTGTCCAATGAAGGCCTAATTAGCATATTTAAGTCTTTAAATCAGCTGAGTGCCAGTGCAATATAAGCTACTAGCATCATGGCAAAGAGTTTTTAGTATTTATATTAAAAAGTTATTTAAAGTATTGTTTAAAAATGTGTTGAAAAAAATCTTTCTGTTAAACAGCACTTGGGAAATATTTTAAAAGAATAAAGATTTTATTAGAGGGCTAATAATTGTGACTTCAACAAGTACAGTAAATCATCTGTGCAGCCAAATGGTGCAGTCTGGTATGTTAATCTCTACAGCATTAATGCCTACAGCACCAAAGAGAAGACTAACAAAGATGACATCGTCGTAGAGATGAAGGCCAAAAAGACAGAGGAGTCTGTGCTATTGAAGGGCGTCAATGGAGAAAAGAAACCTCCAATTGATCAGGTGAGCACGTATATTTAAATGAGCACTCCACTAGTCCCCTTAAGTCCACTAGAGTTAAACGGTTGAGTTTTACCATTTTTGAATCCATTCAGCCGATCTCCAGGGCTTGCAGGAGCACTTTTAGCCTAGCTTAGCATAAATCATTGAATCAGATTAGACCATTAGCATCTTGCTTAAAAATGCCCAAAAACTCTTCTTATTTTACTTTTGACTGTTCTGTTACTTTATGTACTAAGACTGACAGAAAATAAAAAGGGGCTATTTTCTAGATCGATTTGGCTAGGAAGTATACTCTCATTCCGGTGAAGTGATCAAGGAACTTAGCTGCCGTACCACGGCTGCAGCAAGCACAGTCATATTATTCAGCATTTAAAAACAGCCCCCAGCTAGGTAACTACAACAGCGCTGCATAATATAACTTTGGAGTGGGCGGCACAGTGGCTCAGTGGTTAGCACTGTCGCCTCACATTAGGAAGCTCACTGGTTCGAGTCCCGTCTGGGCCAGTTGGCATTTCTGTATGGACTTCTATGTACTCCGCATGTTCAGTGGGTTTCCCCTACAATCCAATGACATGCACTATAGGTGAACTGAATAAACTATATTGGCCATAGTGAATGGGCGTGGGTGTGTGTGAATAAAAGTGTGTATGGGTGTTTTTCAGTACTGGGTTGCGGCTGAAAGGGCATCCCCTACGTAAAACATGCCAGAATAGTTAGTGGTTCATTACGCTGTGGTGACTTCTGATAAATAAGAGACTAAGCTGAAGGAAAATGAATGGATGGATGAGTAATTCTTTGAGCGAGATGCTAATGGTCTAATCCAATTCAATGATTTATGCTAAGCTAAGCTAAAAGTGCTCCCGTCAGACCCTGAGATTGGCTGAATGCATTCAAAAATGGTAAAACTCAACTCTAGGGGAATTGTAAAATGAGTGTACATCCAAAAAAGTGTAGTGTTCCTTTAACTGTAGTACATAGCAATTATGAGGAGATCCACAAGATTTTAACTTTATCACATGGTGTTTTTTCCTATAACAAAGAACAGCACCCTGAGTTCATAAATGGTGGTTTGTCGTGAGTAAAGATGCCATTTGTACCTCCCCGCTGGCCCAAAAAATCAAGTCTTAAGAGCTGGAGGACGTCCTGTGGAGCAGCCAAATCCTCTGAGTGAAGTGGACTGAACTTTTTTATCTCGTGTGTGCGCAGCCGAATTCATGCTTGGATAAATGGGACACAAGCGAGCCAATCCATAAAGAAGATTGTTCTCTATTTTTTTTCTACTGTTGTCCAATGTTTTTCTTCAACCATCGACTAGTTTAAAAATAATGGGCTTCATGATATCAAGCTAACTGAATTAGTGAGTAAATTGGTCATAGAATCATTCTTAAATCGTGTCTATATACATTGAGTTGGAGACTGCAGGATGATGCGTTTTTGTAGAAAGTCACTGGGTTAGTGATTGCTAACAAATGGCTAAAGCTGGACTACCAAAAGTAGTCTGGGATAATAAACATCAAGTAAAACTCATTGTCTAAACAGACATTGTGCAAAAAAAAAGGGTTTTAAAATGAAAAACTGAAACAGAAATGTTGAAGTTACGCCACTGTGATGTAATTTGTTTATTTTAAAAAGCCCTATGAGGTTTTAGATTATTATTATTTATCTTTAGCTTTTTTGATTTCATTATTACAGTTTTAATTTTCTTTCGACATAACAATAACTCTTTTCACATGATTATATAATAATTTAAACAGTCTTATTGAAACCAGTTTTAGTTTAGTTTAGATAGAATTAGCTTTCTTGTCATCCCAACTTAATTTTCACATCATAATTTTCGCAGCTTATCTGTCTATCAAATGTGTGTGAAAGTGTTTACAATACCGACAACAGCAGATTTTGGTGAATTTTGTCGCAAAATCAAACAATAATAATTGTAAAAAAAAAAATAAAATCACTACATTTTAATTAATTACACTGTCACTAAGTTGTGATTATAAAAACTTTTATTTATTTCAAGATTGCAAAAAAATTAGCCCATAAAAACAAGAATAAATAAATAATTCAAAGCCTCTTAAAGGGATACTTCACCCAAAAATGACAATTTCTTTAATAATTACTCTCACTAAACTAAAATAATATTTTTCTTCTGTTGAACACAAAACTAGATATTTCGAAGAATGTTGGTAAAAAGCAGCAATTGATATCCATAGGGGGAACAAATAATACTATGAAAGTCAATGGCTATTTTTTTCTTCAGTATGTTCTTTGTGTTCAACAGAAGAAGGAAACTCAAATGGGTTTGGAACATGAGGAGGATGAGTAAACGATGGCAAAAGTTTCATTTTGGGGTGTGCTATCCCTTTAAGGCTTCCCTATTTATAGTCTCCATTTAGATTTCGACTTTTTGTAAATGTAGTGTCACAATTCCAAGTCATGAATATTTGTGAATATTAATATGATGTAAACAAGCAATGTTTTAATATTCATCAACTTCATCTGTCTATCAAATGTGGGAAAGTTGTGTTTACAATACCAACAGCAGCAGACTTTGGTGAATTTTGCCACAGAATCAAACAATATTAATTGTAAAATAAAAAAAATACAACCACATTTTAATTCATTACACTGTCATTAAGTTGTGACTATGAGAAAACATTTTATTATTTTAAGACCGCAAGAAAACTAACCCATGAAAACAAGAATAAATAAATAATTCAAAGCCTCTTAAAGGGATACTTCACCCAAAAAAGATAATTTCTTTAATAATTACTCTCACTAAACCAATAATAATATTTTTCTTCTGTTAAACACAAAACTAGATATTTCGAAGAATGTTGGTAAAAAGCAGCAATTGATATCCATAGGGGGAACAAAAAATACTATGAAAGTCAATGGCTGTTTTTTTCTTCAGTATATTCTTTGTGTTCAACAGAAGAAGGAAACTCAAATGGGTTTGGAACAAGAGGAGGATGAGTAAATGATGGCAAAAGTTTCATTTTTGGGTGTGCTATCCCTTTAAGGCTTTGCTCCATTTCGATTGTAACTTCTGGTGAATGTATTTAAGTATCACAATTCCAAATTCATGAGTATTTGTGAATATTATCATGATGTAAACAAATGATGTGCCAGCATTCATAAACTCATTCATAAAAACCCCTCAGCATGTTTGTTGACAGTAACTTACAGGTTGGCCTACAGAAACGCATCATCACTGCAGTCATAATGTATTGAGTTCATGTCAGTAAACATGATATTCTCAATGTTCTCCTTGCACTACTTCTGAAAACAGGACACGTGGATTAGGAACATTAGCATTAATATACCAGTGCCTCCAGTATTTGTGATCCCGACATGATGAGTACAGTGTAGAATTAATTTAGATATAACCATTTCCATACTGTAAAACTGACAAAATTCATTCAGTTTGATTCACGAATGAGGCTCAGTCATTTTTAGACCACAAAAAAATGTATATATTATAAAGACGTCTAGCAGTTGATCTCATTTGTGACCTGATACTTTCCAGTGGTGCTTTTCTAAGCTCTAAGAAAATACTAGAGTTTTTCAATCTTCGATTAATGCCGCAAAACGTCACATTTTGATTTTCGTTCCACCGACATAAGCTGGTTTTGTTTTATATGTACAGTTTGCCATGTCTTCTTATATTCCAGCCAATCCTAGTGGACCAAAAATAAAATCCAACTTCTGTTTCAAAGGCCGATAATTACGAAACCCACGTAAAGACATGGAAATAACAGATGTGTAGTCTTCATACACACACAGCTCTTCGTGATATTAAGAAACTCAATCCAACTTGGCAGCAAATGGATAAACACAACCAGCCCCGAGCCAATAAAACAGAGCTGACACTTAATATAGCGTGCGCACGGTCCAAGTCCAACTACTGCAGAGCTCATGTACTGTTTGTAAATATTGGTAGGAAAGGAAATTGTAGCTCTTTTGTGTTTTGACTGCTGAGGGGAATCGCAGCTCCCTCTGTTTCTGCCTCAACTGCAGTGCCTGCGGAAATGCGTCTTCATTTCACTCCAACGTTAGTTACACTGAAACCTTTTGTGTTGTCTTGTTTGTTTGGCGCATGTCTACTTGGTGAAGGGAACGTTTTTTGTTTGTTTTTCGAGAATTGTACGTTTTGTAAAGAGACGCCGTATGCGTTTCGGCCTTTTTACTTTCGGAAAAGCTCCGTTTTGAAAGTGTTCGATTTGTTCTGATGTACAGTTTTTCTTGTTTCATGTTGTTGAATGTGGCTTTTGCTTCTGTTCAAGAAGGACCAGATACACACATGTTATTTTCATCAGTGCTAGAGGAAGTTGAAGCTTAATAACTTCAGGACAATTGTTACCACACTAAACCACAATTCATATTTGATTATAGCTCGTGCATTCTCTTTTAGCCTTGTCTTGTTTTGTGGATAAAATCCATTGAAAATCTAAGAAGCAGGCTGATTTTGTCTATTTCTGTGTGTGCGTTCGTCGAGTCATGCTCACTTAAAAGCTTCTGTTGATGTGACGGTAACACAGGCACCTTTCTTTCTTTAAATAATCTTTACGTTGTCTAAATATTAGTGCGAGCCATTCGAGACGGTCAGAACACTGTCGAGCCACTGCACATTTACACTGGCACCTTTTCCCTGCCTGTCCTCATCAGCTAAATATTCTCATTGTAGATTGTTCACAGACTCAGTTACGCAATGTTTATGTTTCGATTTCACTTATGGTTGTAAATTAAGTACTTGTGGTTTGATGCTTGCATTTTTTTATATATAAGTTTTGCCAAAAAAAAAAAATAAAGACATGTTACATTCAATCAATGGTTGTCTCCGACTTCTTGAAAAACTTCAGTGGCGAACTAAGTGCACAAATCAAGTACAAAAGTTTGTACTAATAAAGTAAATACACTTTAATTGAAGGGAGTGTTCATGACACCTTTATAATCATGACGCATGAATATGAGGGAGATTTTGATTATGACAGTTCACCCAGTCATGTCATTTTCTATGCAAGATGACATTAGCTATGTTTCCATTCAAAAATGTGAATTAAATATATGCGCAAAACTGAAATATCACATAAAAGATGTGCGAATAAAGCAGCGTTTCCATCCAACCAATCAAAGAGAATAAAACCATCACTTGCTGATTAACTGGCGCCAAATATCAACAGTAAAATCTGAATTTTCTGCAATAGGAGAAGCTGGGTCAATCTTTAATTAATTACTTGCGCCTCAGAAGTTAATACCGACACGCAATGAACGCCTCTGAAAAAAATGAGAAGCAGCCTAGCAGTCTCACAACGTCATAAGGCATTAATATTAGGTTAAATTTAGGTCGTCAGCATCTAAGGACATTGTTTTTTTGACGTCCAACGATGACGTGAAATGACGTTGATATTTGGTTGATTTTAGGTTGTGTTGGTAAGTGACCAAAGTCCAACGTCTAGCCAACATCTTACACCAACGTTATATTGACATGAAATACTGACATTTATTCGTCAGGTATGGCAACCCCCATCCAATGCCAGATAGATATCATATTGGTAACGTTCACACAACGTCAAGCTGTAACATCATTAGACGTTGATACTTTGTTGTTTTTAGGTTGCGTTGGAAAGTGACCAAAATGCAACATCTGTCCGATGTTAGACATTGACGTCGGCCTGACGTTGGGTTCTGACGTCAACCCAATTTTCATTTCCAAACAAAATGCAACGTCCCACGACGTTAGGGTACAATGTCAATCTGACGTCATGTTAACGTCCTGTGCCTGCTGGGAGAGCGCAGACGCTCTTGACAGTTCTGGAGGTCATTAATAATATAATAACACTAATACTGAAATGGTTAAGGCATTTTAGAATGACCAAAACAACATTTCAGATGTGTTACAATGTGCTCAGCCTGCTGGTTTGTCCATTCACACAAATTTTTATCATTACACTATCTCTTATAACAAAATCACAAGATTTTTTATTGGGCATACTGGAATTTGTACAGTAAAAGTGTTTCCATTGTAGTTTATGCGCATCTTTTCTTATCGAATAAAAAGTTTATCCTACTCAGTTATGCACATACGTTTTTATGCGTATTTTCAAAACATATGCGCATCTTGCCGATTTCATCAACCATTTTTTATGCGCATATTTAAAATGATGGTGTACTATTTCCAGTAGAAATTCAACGTGTAGAACCGTTCTCTAACCACTAATATTAACCACATTACATTGCATGTTGGACATTAATTTATTTACTACAAACTCTGGGAAAAGTGTAAATAAACTACAAACATGGCGGACGCACAAGACAGCAAGGCTTTGGTAAAGTTGTTTTATTCATACAGTCATTTCCCTTCTGCTTAGTCCCTGATTTATCAGAGGTCGCCACAGCAGAATAAACTGCCAACTTATCCAGTATTCACACACACACACTCATACACTACGGCCAATTTAGTTTGTTCAATTCACCTACTGACCTTATTCTTCAATGCGGAAGTGCACTCGTTTTTGAGATTGTTTTAGAACTTCCGATACAGTTGCCTATGGGAGAAATGACTAGGAATAATAAATGGCAGAAAATGATCAAACTACTTGCTCTGCAAACAAGTGTTTGCATAACTATACAGACAAAGCAGAAAAACAAGCTGTTTTTAACGTCTAAAAATGAATGGAATAAGACTGGAAGTCTCGAGCCAAAAAGATTCAAATGGCTGTGCCCGCTCATACACGAAGAAAAAGGTGAATAACTGGAAAACCTGGAGGAAACCCACAGGAACATGGGGAGAACATGCAAACTCCACACAGAAAGGCCAACTGGCCCAACTGAGGCTCGAACCAGCAACCTTCTTGCTGTGAGGCGACGGTACTAACCACTGCGCCACCATGCTGCCCAAAGTTGCTTTAATGATTATTAATTAATATCTAGCCAACTGGAAAATCTGCAACAACAATGTGAACTTATATAAAAATGTGTTTGGAAAATGAACTTATGTAGGCCTAAGCATTATCTAAAAACCTGAGGTGATTTTTTGTGGATGAAAGACTCTTGAATGGCAGATTAATCTGCTGCTGCTTCTCCATTAAGGTAGGTCATTAAAAGTGATAGAAATGTGGATGATGTGTGGAGATGATTGAGGGGATGTAATAGCCTAAGCCACATAACGATTCGTTAATGAGGAAGTAGTATGTCCCAAAACTTGCATATACTCTCTGTTACACATTGGAACACACCGATTCTTTCTGACAATATTATATGAATCAGTGATCTGTTAACTACTGTAGAGACTCACTTGTCTCAATCATTTGAGTGAGTGAATCATTGATGTCTATCAGTGAGTTGTTGACTTGAATGATTGAAACAGATGAGCCCAATTGACGAATTAAACATTCAGGGTCATTTCTCAGATTTCTGAACAGTTTTCCCCAAAATGGAAATTTGGCCCCAAAACACTTATTATTAACAATAAATTAGATATATTGAACATTTTTAGAAACTCGGTAAACATTGACTTCCTAATATGGAAGTCAGCGGATATCAATTTCCGGTAAATTCCAGAAACTTAAGGATGGTTATAAGTGAAGGGTGAGTAAATGATAACATATTTTTTCCGTTTTCGGTTAACTATATCCAGGTCAAATGATTTCTCCAGTTCAAAATAACGAGAAACAATGTTTTTTATGAAATATAGTGGAATAAAAAGTATATATCATGCCTAAATCCAGATCCAGACGAACAGGAGAGCACTGCAGCTCACTAAAACTCTGCTGAGGTGACATGGCTTTGTTCAAATCAGAGTTTCCATGAACTCTTATTGAGATGACGTCTTGTAAAGGGCACGTTTGAGATTCAGGCTCACCGAATATATATATTGTTCTTAATTACTATGATGTTTGGAGTTTAATTTTGTAGTGCGGATTCTGAATAAGACAGTCAGAAATACACCAGGCACATAATTGTTATAATAATGCTGCTATAAAGGATTCAGTCACTCTTGTTTATAACAATCAGAAATGTCTAAAGGGTATAAATAAAATCATGCAATACATTTAATTCAATCCTAGAATAACCGCTTACTTTGCCTCAGAATAATATCTGGGTCAAATCGAATCAAATTTAGAGGAAGGCTGCCCTCTACCGTCCACTAATATTACAGACATGGTTCTGACTTGAAACTGTTTGTAGACTAGAGTCAAATATTACAGTTTTTCTCAGTGGCTTTGGTGCATTTCTCAGAACACTATTTACATTTTCACAACAGTTAATGCATTTCTCAAAACAATTATAGCAATATGCAAAACCTAGTTGATAACCTGCAAAAGCGTGTCACTTGCTCAAAATGGAAAGCTCATTCCTCAAAAGCAAGTATTGATGTCAATGAAAGTGTCAGAGTCATCAAAATGAAAAGTCCTGACACCATTGTTTATGAACAAGATAGTCAAATGGCTTTGTCATGTTTTCATTATGACATTTTACTCTGTACATTTTTTCCAATGCAAAAATGTCAGATTTTGGTGACACTTCCTGAAAATGCTCAAGACAGCACTAGATACTATTAGCACAGCCCTTTGAAAACTACAGTAAAGTTAGACATCACTGCATTTAGTGAGGGATCTGAGTACAAGACACTGAATATGTATGTTTCACATGTTTACTGCATTTGCTCTTTGCATTTCTAATTTATTCACAGCATTGTGCAAAAGAATAAATACACCCTTTTGTACAACAAACATAAACTCCCTTAGGGTAGAGCTGTGCACAACTGTAAACAATATTGCAGTACATACTGGAACTGAACCTACAACATACACAGATCTGTAAATCATTCATCAAATTGTTCAATTAAGAAGACATTTTCAGGAAAAAAAAGATTAAATTTTTTTTTAAATAAAATGTGCTTGACAGATTTTGACAACTAGTTCAACATTTGTGTATGTAATGACTCCAGTAATGAAATGAGGACTATTAGTTTTATATGGAATGACTATTCAGCATCCACAAGTTTAGTTAATTTTGACTGACATGACATATATAGTGATAATGTTATAAAACAGCAGAGAGTTGTATGAAAGCAATTGATGCACGTCCAAAAGCGTTTTCAATTTGTTGAAAGGAATGAGAAACTGCTACTATGATGTGCACAAATGACTAATTGTTTTGAGAAATGCATTAACTGTTGTGCAAATGTAAATAGTGTTGTGAGAAATGCACCAAAGCCACTGAGAAAAACTGTAACTTATTAGTTTTTAGAAAGTTAAGTGGATTGAACATAAAACAATTAAGTTGTTCCAAAAAACCCTAAGAATTGTGTTGTTTCAGCTTATTTTAAACAAGTAGTTTGAACAAAAAGCAAACGTTACTTTTTTGAATGTCAAAAATGCAAAAACACATTTATTTCTGCATTAGAGGCCTCTAATAAAGACATCTAAAGGTGAAAGATTTTGTTTTGCTGTGTTTTTCAAAATTGAGGTCTCTCGTGATTAAATAATTTGAACTGTTTTCGTATAATAATAACATACCATCTATAATAATAATAATAATAATGTTGTAAGATAATTTGGGGCCAAGTTTCTCTATAGGTTATTAAGCATGTAATGTCACTAAACAAACTTTAAAAGAAATGAAACAGGAACAAATAAACTGAATGTTTAAAATGCTCCGGTTTCCCCCACAAGTCCAAAATCATGTGGTATAAGTGAATTGGGTAAGCTAAATTGACCATAGTGAATGAGTGTGTATGGATGTTTCCCAGTGATGGGTTGCAGCTGGAAGGGCATCCGCTGTGTAAAACATATGCTGGATAAGTTGGCGGTTCATTCCACTCTGACAACTCCAGATTAATAAAGGGGGTCTTAAATATTAAAGAAAATTAATAAAAACTTAAATGAAACAGTTTTGAATAATAACACATATTATATCAACTTATCTCTAAATAATAATATTTGTGTGTGTTTTTATGAACATTCATTCATTCATTCATTCTCCTTCGGCTTAATCCCTTTATTCATCAGGGGTCGCCACAGTGGAATGAATCACCAACTTATCCAGCATTTGTTTTACACAGCAGATGCCCTTCCAGCTGCAACCCAGTACTGGGAAACACCCATACACACTCACATTCACACACACTCATACACTACGCCCAATTTAGTTTATTCAATTCACCTATAGCGCATGTCTTTAGACTGTGGGGGAAACAGGAGCACCCGGAGGAAACACCAACACGGGGAGAACATGCAAACTCCACACAGAAATGCCAGCTGGCCCAGCCGGGACTTGAACCAGCGACCTTCTTGCTGTGAGGCGACAGTGCTAACCACTGAGTTATCGGATCGCTCTTTAAGTAAAGTTATAAATATTAATGTTGTCCTTAGTCAAAAAAACAAAACAATGGTCACATTTTGATAGCATTCATTTATATGCAGCTAGAAAACTTTACAGTCAAATCTAATTTCTCTGGGACAAATCAAAGATGACTTTAAAAAGGAAGTAAACCCATTGCCTTAAAAGCAACAAGTTGACTTTACTTGAAAAAGTGAGTAAATCCATTGTAAATTTTAAGTTGATTTTACTTGGAGTTTCTTGGAGTACACATCGCTGAGGATCTGACATGGACTGCCCACACAGAGGCACAACAACGCCTCTTCTTCCTCAGGCGTCTCAGGAGGTTTGGAATGAGCCCCCACATCCTCCGCTCATTCTACACCTGCACTGTGGAGAGCATCCTGACTGGCTGCATCACCACCTAGTACGGAAACAGCACCAGCAGCAATCGCAAAGGTCTACATAGGATCGTGCAAACTGCTGGACGCGTAGTAGGAGGTGAGCTTCCCTCCCTCCAGGACATCTATACCAGGAGGTGCATGAGGAAAGCCAAGAGAATCATCAGCGACTCCAGCCACCCAAGCCATAGACTTTTCTCTCTGCTACCCTCAGGCAGACGGTTCCGCAGCATCCGGTCACGCACCAGCCGACTGAAGGAAAGTTTCTTCCCTCAGACTATCAGGCTGATGAACACTTAACACACCCCACACAAACTCTTCCATACCCCGCACTGCACACCATCAAGATGTAGCATGCACTGCACTTTAACGAATCCATACTTAAAACAATACTGCCTACGTATCGCTGTCAACATTGCCAATTTTACATTGTCTTGTTACACGTGCTGCTGATGATGTGACAATAAAAGTGATTTGATTTGATTAATTTATTTCATTATGCAACATGGCTTTACTCACTTTTTTAAAATTAAGTCAACTAATTGTTTTAAGGCAACGCAGTGGCGCAGTAGGTAGTGCTGTTGCCTCACAGCAAGAACGTCGCTGGGTCGCAGGTTCGAACCTCGGCTGGGCTCAGTTGGCGTTTCTGTGTGGAGTTTGCATGTTCTCCCTGCGTTTGCGTGGGTTTCCTCCGGGTGCTCCGGTTTCCCCCACAGTCCAAAGACATGCAGTACAGGTGAATTGGGTAAGCTAAATTGTCCATAGTGTATGAGTCTGAATGTGTGTGTGGAAGTTCCCAGAAATGGGTTGCGGCTGGAAGGGCATCCGCTGCGTAAAATCGTGCTGGATATGTTGGCGATTCATTCCGCTGTGTCGACCCCGCAAGGGACAAAGCCGACAAGAAAATGAATGAATGAATGAATAATTGTTTTAAAAGCAACAGGTTTACTCCCTTATTTTAAGTAATGTCAGCTAATCACTTTTTACAGTGTATTGGAGACAAATTATGTTTAATGTATTAGAAAGTCAGATTATAAAGAATTCAGTGTCCATGGTAAGGTTGCTCTCGGCAGGGAAACGCATCTCTAAAATTATTAAAACATTTTAAATAGGAGCTAATATCCTTACCACATATCTAAAGTATAAACCACTACATAGTGTAAAAACTTTTAAAAATACATGATCACAACTGCCTTTTTAAAGTGTGTGCATAATAGATGCAGACAATCTTGGTATGCTTACAATTGTGTAGTTTTGCATTTAATATTTTCATCATCATATCATTTATCTTTGACGAAACTTGAGAGCAGAGCAACCTCATGTGTTGCTTTATTTATTATTAATAATTATAAATGTAGATGAACTGGGATGATTATTATGTATTGATTTTTTTTTGTATTGCCAATGACTATAATATAGATTTTGGATGAACTTGAACAGTTCCGGCCGCATCCTGATGTTTTTATTTAAATGACAGAAGTGAATATACACATGCTGTATAAGTTTGAGAATTACATGTTATTTGCTGCAGGTCTCTGTCGGGCTGTAATAACCTTGCTCTGTCTCAGATTATAGCTAAGCTGGATGTGTGTTAATGCCCGTCCCCCATCCTCAGGACACTTCTCAAGGGTAGAGGCCAGGAGAACACTGAAACCTGTGCTTTTAGTGGTCTTTAAGTCTGTTATGGGGATGATTAGCATTTAAAAAAATAAGCAAAAATTTGATTTTTTTTAAATGTATATAATTTTATATTCATATAAATGCATAGAATATTAGGTGGTCAGTGATGGCAATAATATAATGCAACATTGTTATGTAGGCTATATCCACCTTTTTCTCCCCAGAGAATTATAGAAAATAAATTTGGTTAAACTGTATACAATCAGAGAAATGGATAATGAAATGGATACAATGAGGTCAATGAGTTCAATTGAATAGTAATATTTAATAATTGTTAAAGGAACTTATAAAAATTAAACAAATTACTTTGACATGTCTTTCTGCAGCATTATTATAGATGTATCTTAAATAGAACTGTACTGTAAGAAATACAAAGAGAAAATCATCAAGAAATAAAACACAATGAACTGAAAATAGCTTTGATCAGATGTGCTTTTTATAGGCTACTAATGTCATGTAAAAAAAAAACCAGCAAGCACGCAATGTCATAAGACGTTAATATTAGGTTAGATTTAGTTTGTAATGTTGGGTGACCAAAATTCAATGTCTAGCCAGCAGTGATGTAAAGTAACTAATTACAAACTACTGTAATTGAGTAAATTTTCTCAGAAATTGTAATTACTGAGTAGTTTTAAAAATGTGTACTTTTACCTTTACTTGAGTACATTTTTAATGCTGTATTGGTACTTTTACTCCACTACTTTCCTTCAACCTGCAGTCACTTTATTATTTTAGAAAAATCAGTCCTGTGATTCCTGTCCAATCAAATAGCACATAGAAGGTAAATCGCATCATAATGAACTGCTTTAAGACATGGGCGATTTATAGTTGCAGCAAACTGTTTAAAAGCATTAAAAGTGTCCAAGAAGATGTCCAAGATCTTGACATGCATTGACCCAAACATCAACGTCTAATGATGTTACAGCTTGACGTTGTGTGAATATTACCACTATGACGTCTATCAGATGTTGGATTTTGGTCACCATACCTGACAAATAAATGTCAGTATTTGACGTCAATATGACGTTGGTTTAAGATGTTGGCTCGGCGTTGGATTTTGGTCACTTTCTAACACAACGTAATATCAACTAGTTTTTGGACATTAAAATGACGTTGGCCTTAGACGCTGGCTAGACACAACCTAAATCTAACCTAATATTAATGCCTTATGACGATGTGTGCCTGCTGGGCACTAACTAAATGCACTACAGAATGTTACGTTTACACACATCCACAAATTACATGTAAATGCATCAGCTTTTCACAGCGTAATACTCAATAATCTTGAGTACTTTTGAAATGTTTAGTTTTTACTCATATTTGAGTAATAATTACAACAGATACTTTTACTCTACTTGCACTACATTTTTAGGCAAGGTACTTTTACTTAAGTATGATTTTTCAGTACTCTTTGCACCACTGCTAGCCAGCATCTAAGGACATCGTTATTTTGATGTCCAATAATGATGTTGATATTTGGTTGATTTTAGGTTGTGTTAGAAAGTGACCAAAATCCAACGTCGAGCCAACATCTTACACCAACGTCATATTGACGTGACAAAGATCCAATGTCTGACGTTGGACACGTCATTGCGTTTTGACATCAACCCGATTGTCCTATGACAATTTGTTGTCAAGTTGATGTCCTGTGCCTGCTGGGTAGCACACGCACAACGCAGAAAAAACTTCTATTTGTTGTTTGTGTTTACATGTTATTAGATGTAATTAGATGTGTTATTAGAGGTTAATTTCAGATGTCAAATAGACATTTCAAATAAGATGTTCAATATATAGAACGTTGTCTGCAAAATGTCTATTAGATGTCAATTTTTCAGATGTCAAATAGACGTTTAAAATAAGATGTTCAAAATATAGAACGTTATATGCAAAACATCTATTAGACATCAATTTCAGACGTCAAATAGATGTTTAAAATAAGATGTTCAAAATGTAGAACGTTATATGCAAAACGTCTATTAGACATCAATTTCACACGTCAAATAGACGTTTAAAATAAGATGTTTAAAATATAAAACGTTCGTTCAGCAGACCTTTTAAAGAAATTTATCAACCATTTGAACACCGCAGGTGCTTTCCAAACCTGACCAAATGATCTTTAAAATACATCATGCATATATGCGATCATACCCACATAGTAACATTTCACTGGCCCAGCTCTGGCCCAAACAATCAACTTTTGCTTGGCCCACATGTCGCAGTGAATTACGGTACATGACTGGACCAAGTCTGGCTTTTAGACAAGGGCCAAACATGGACCATATCTGGGCCAAGTCTCAGCCAAGTTAATAACCTATAGATGAATTACCAGTTTGTAAACATTTAGGATGTGCGTGCAGCGAGGTTGCAGAAAAAAACGGGAGTGCTAGCATTTACAGCGAGGGAATGACATCCGATCCATGTGCAGGAATTAATGTTCCATGATCAGCAGATTTAAAACTTCGTAGTGCTAAAAACCGAGGTTCTGCCTAGCCAAAGACAAGGAAAGAAGACAGAACTGTACAAGGCCTGGGTAATCATCAACAAGCAAAACAAGTGCATTCTGACAGCGAACTGCACCTGTACGGCAGGGTATGTGAATTTACATGTTTACATTTCATTCTAAGCATTCAGTGTCCGCAGTTTAATTAAGCATATTTAACTGTTTTTGCTGAAATCATTGCTGCATCATCAAATAGATTCAAAAATCAAAAATGAGTAATGTGTATGATTCAGCATACCGTGAACTTACGTAATAAAAACTGCAGAGTCGAGCATTTTTAATTAGGTCCTCACTCCATTCAGCTCTTATGATGGCTGTTAGCCAAAGACGTCTGCGGTTGGCATTAAAAGCAGTGTGGTGTATGGTAAAATTTTAAATTTAAATTTAAATCGAATTTGACATCCTACCGCACAACACGACATGTTTGCTATTGCAACCAGTCTTTTTTTGCAACCGGTATAGGCGGTTGAACTCGTGTGACGTCATGTGTGATGAGGTTGGTAATTCCCCAATAACTGTGCCTGATCTGGGCCAGATATGTTGGTGCGTCACCACTGCAATGAAATTGATAAATCCATGAAGCAATGCACTTTAGGCGCAAAATGAGTGTGCTTTTTCTTAAAGCAACCAGATTTTTTGTTTTTATTAAAAAATCATTTAAAAGTGGGTCAAGGTAGGCCAAACTTATGTGGCTCACAAATCAATTTTTAACATCTGGGCCAAATACTACATTTGATATCTGGCCTTATTCTTGTCGCCTTAAAAACTGTACCACCACTGCCAATCCCAAGCCATGTTTGGCCCACATGCTGTATGCAAGTGCCAAATGAATGCCTGCTGTGCCAGCTTTATGCCAGATGTGGGCCAGAATTCTTTGCTACCTGGGTAAAGTTATTTTCATGACAAAATAAAAGACACACTTTATTTTGATGGTCCGATTGTTGAATTTAAGTTACATTGCATCTACATGCCAACTAATTCTCATTAGATTATAAGTAGACTGCTAGGGTTAGTGTAAGTTGACATGTTGCAAAGTATCTTATAGTCAGTTAAATGTCTGTTGAAGGAGCAGTATCAGCAGATAATAAGCAGACAGTCTACTCTACTATTACTCAATTGGACCATCAAAATAAAATGTTACCAAAAAAAATCTGTCCAAAAAAATGGATTATTTGTTGCACAACATTACCATCTGAAGTGATTTTCTTTCAGTTGTTTGAATGGAGTTTCGCCGAATCGCATGTGCAATCATTTGAAACATGGGAAAAAAAGGAAATGGAGTAGTTGAAATGTGTCTTGCTCTGTATTTTGTGGTAGTAGCAGTGATTTATCTGAGGTCAGTAAGTGCTGCAAACCGCCTATCAGGCTAATCCTGTGTCGTGTGTTGAAAGTAACATCCTCCAGCCGCAGAAATGAAGACCTTGCACAACTCCTTCCTCACTGGCCCACTTCCCCATAGAATGACACGTAAGTTTACAAGGGCACAAATCACCCCACTGTTCGGTCATGGGATGGACAAATGAACGACTCTGTGTAGTTTGGAAATGATCAGGGGGGTATATTGGGAGTAAAGAGTGTAATCTCATTAGCAGCTCAAGCCGCTTGAGGCCGTGTGGAGAAGAGCTATAGCGAGTGAGCGAGCAGAAGACACATTGTGGTTTTACGCTGTGATTGTGTCTGTCGTATCACACCACTTTCAGGACAGGAAGGGTTGTTCTGGTGTCACTTGCGGTTGAACACCTCGACGCAACGCTGAAATGGACTGAAGGTGCAATGGGTTGAGGAGAAGTGGATTTACTGGGATGTTAAGATCCGTGTGCAAGAGTTGTATCTGAGGTTTGTATATTTCTGCAAAGTGCATTTGAGCAGTTAGGAAAAGATTAAATAAAATAAGGTCAGTTTGAATTGTTTTGGAGTTAGAGTTTAGCTGAGATTGTATTTTAGTTTTTTATTTATTGATTTTTTAAATTATTTGATCATATAATATATCATAAAATATAATTAATCATTATTATTTTAATGATGATGAAAAATTGACTTCTAGTTTTAGTTTTAACTGTATTTCAGTTCACATTTGTTTTATTTTAAGTAACAACATTTTTTTTTGGTTCCAGTTTAATGAATATACAGTATATGTGGTTCATTGGTTGTGTAGCTATATAAATATTTTGTCTTTCGCTAAATTCAGATATTTATAATGATATTTATTAGTATTTTATTAATGTATATCCTACTTAAGATTAAATTTATATTAAAATGAATTTAAATAAAATAATAAAGTGAATAAAATAAAATAATAAATGTAATTAATTTATATAATATATATTTTATTATATATAATTTATTTACAATTAATTTATAAAGTTTTAATTATTTTAATTAGATTTGTCTTTGTTTAAAAAGGTGTTTATATTCACTCAAAAATTTTGTTGCTTGTTCAAACTACTTATTTACAATGAGCTGAATCAACACAATTCTTGAGATCTTTTTTAAATTGCCTAATTTTTTATGTTCAATCCACTTTAATTTGTAAAAAAACAATTAAGTTAACTTAATTGATTTGTGTTGGGACAACATGAAGGAATCCTGCATTTTTTAGTGTTGTTTATTAGTTTTTATTTCCGTTCTAGTTATTAAGTTAAACATTACTATTATTAGGTTAAAATTATTATTATTGTATTTAAGTGACTTTTTAGGGTTTTAGTTAATTGGACGCTCATAATATTTTAATAAAAAAATTAAGAATCTAATGACTTTTTAAATTACTAATCTATTTTGTCTGTGAAATCTATAAGTCATTTTTTTATCTCTCTTATGTAAGGTATAAAATACTGTCTTGCTCCCAAAATTCGAGTAAAAGTATCTCATGGTTAAATGCAGACTAGTATTATGTAACTAAAAGACACTTTTATAATTTTCATCCAAATGAATTCTAATTGAAACTTCAATTTATTGTATTTTGTATATTTAATTTATTATTATTATTATTATTATTATTATTATTATTATTATTTTAGAAATGTGTATGCTGTTCATAATTTTTTCTGATGTCATCTTTCCGACGTCTGAGAAAACAAAATATTCTCCTCTGCAGAGATGCCTTTGTTTATAGTGGAGACTAGCTGCAGCCTGATTGGCTGGCTCTTTCTGTACCTGTTGCTGTGTCACTTGAACAGTGGGAGGGACTCTGAGTGGAACTGCAGGCTGGTCACTCTGTTTCATGGCATCCTGATCATCTGTCTGACTGCATACATTGGCTTTATTGCTGGGCCATGGCCTTTCACACATCCAGGTAAGTTGTCCCACCTTGTTTAGAATGTTTTTATATAAACTCATTGGCCACTTCAATAAGTACACTTGTCCAACTGCTTATTAAGGCAAAATTCTAATCAGCCAATCACATGGCAGCAACTAAATGCATTAGGCATGTATGGTCAAGATGATCTGCTGCAGTTCAAACCGAGCATCAGAATGGAGAAGAAAGGTGATTTAAGTGACTTTGAACGTGGCATGGTTGTTGGTGCCAGATAGGCTGGTCTGAGTATTTCAGAAACTGCTGATATACTGGGATTTTCACAGACAACCATCTCTAGGGTTTACAGAGAATGGTCTGAAAAAGAGAAAATATCCAGTGAATGGCAGTTCTGTTAGCGTAAATACCTTGTTGATGCCAGAGGTCAGAGGAAAAAGGCTAGACTGATTCGAGCTGATAGAAAGGCAACAGTAACTCAAATAACCACTCGTTACAACCGAGGTATGCAGAAGAGCATCTCTGAATGCACAACTTGTTGAACCTTGAGGTGGATGGGCTACAGCAGCAGAAGACCACACTGGGTGCCACTCCTGACAGCTAACAACTGAGGCTACAATTCACACAGGCTCACCAAAATTGGACAATAGTAGATTGGAAAAATGTTGCCTGGTCTGATGAGTCTTGATTTCTGCTGTAACATTCGGATGTAGGGTCAGAATTTGGCGTCAACAACCTGAAAGCAAGGATTCATCCTGCCTTGTGTCAATGGTTCCGGCTGGTGGTGGTGGTGTAATGGTGTGGGGGATTTTCTTGGCACACTTTGGGCTCATTAGTACCAATTGAGCATCATGTCAACGCCACGGCCTACCTGAGAATTGTTGCTGACCATGTCCATCTTTATGAACACAGTGTACCCATCTTTTGATGGCTACTTTCAGACGACAAATCTGCAGCAACTGTGTGATGCTATCATGTCAATATGGACCAAAATCTCTGAGGAATATTTCCAGTACCTTGTTGAATCTATGCCACAAAGGCAGTTCTGAAGGCAAAAGGGGGTCCAACTCGGTACTAATAATGTGTACCTAATAAAGTGGCCGGTGAGCGTATGTCCAATAATTAGAGATTTGGCAATGACTTGCATATTAACAACCTGATTATTATTCACAACTCTCTGGAATCACAGAGGTGAGTTTTGCATAGGCATGGTTTTAACCCTTGTGTACTGTTCAAACTGACTACCCTTTCGTTATGTTTGTGGCTATTTTTGCCCTATTGACTTCCATTATAACCACATTTTTTGATTGCAAAGCCTTGACCTCAAATAATCATCCATTCCTGATTGTAGGTGGTTTTTCCTGTTGGGAAGATGTAAAATGTGTAATTTTTACGGTTGATCATCAGTTGGCACCATTAACCCTTTAGATAGGCCTGCTGGTTTCTGGCTTTTATATGGAGCTCTATGGAGTAAAACAGATAATTATAGTGTGTGTGTGTGTGCGTGCGTGCGTGTGTGTACACTTACTATGTTTACTATGTTTTAAGAGCTGATAAGAAAATGTGTCAAAATAAGATTTATCACCAAAAAAAATTCCATTTCCTGAAACACAGAGAATGATATGGCCAAATTAAGACTCAAAATCCCCCCATGGATGAAAAACATGGAATGGATGAAAAACGTCCCAAACAGCACACAAGGGTTAAACAAAGCTATAAATGAATTTCAACTCTCTGTCAGGTTTATGAACACCTTCAAGAATTATATGTGACGTTTGACTCTCCCTTTTGTTGCCAGGCACAGAAAACACATACCTCCAGATCCTAACTCTAGTTCTCAGCTTGGGATACTTCCTCTTTGACATGGCCTGGTGTGTGTATTTCCGTACGGAGGGTCCGGTGATGTTGGCACACCACACCATGAGCATCTTTGGAATCCTTTTGGCACTGGGACTGGGTGAGTCAGGCATCGAGACCTGCGCCGTCCTCTTTGGCAGTGAGATCACCAACCCACTCCTGCAGGCGCGCTGGTTCCTCAAGCGCATAAGCTGCTATGACAGTTTAGCTGGAGATGTGGTGGACCTGCTCTTCATTCTTCTGTTTGCCTCTGTGAGGATCGGCGTTGGGAGCAGAATGCTGTACTGCGAATTAACTTCTCCAAAGCCATCGCTCATAGTCAAAGTTGGTGGGGTGGCCATTTACACTCTCTCATGGATCTTCATGATAGACATTGCGCGTTTTGCTTGCAGGAAAACTCGTGGCAAATACAGGCGATGGAAGGAACAGTACAAGCTGGATGATGTTAACGGACATGCTGTTAAAATAAAATAAGCCATTCTGTGCATTTGGGATGAAAATTATTTGCAAATAGAATCTTTGCAATTGAACAGGATTTGTATATCTTTTATTTATTGTATTTCCATTACTTTTTACTGTATATGAATTTAAAACAACATATAAATGTAGATTGCACTATTCAATAACAACTATCTCAATAAGCGTTTCCCAAATTGTATTCATTATTCATTAAAGGGGTGGTCCACAACGATATCATATTTGAAACTTTAGTTGATGTGCAATGTAGCTGTGTGAACATAAACACATCTCTGAATGTAATACGCTCAAAGTTCAATGCAAAGGGAGAAATTGGCTTTTACAGAGTTAGCCTTGCTAAAGCCTACAGCGAACAAAGTTTGGGGACTACAAAAAAAATACATCCGGGTTAGTGAGATCACAAATGTGCAGCGAAGGGGCGTGGCCAGAGGCGCTGTAATGTTATAGCAGAGAAAGCTGAAATGCCGTCCAAACTATTTCCATAGAGCTTGTTCTGTTTCTGTATTTGGGCTTCCAAAAGACACGACACAAAGAGAGAAGTGCTAGGGCTAGGTGATATGGTAAAAATGCAAACTCAATATTTTTTTCCATATTGAACAATAACAATTAATTTCGAAATAAGTTGTTAATACTTCCAGATTTAAAAGATATTATCCCAACAATTACTGATGCAACAACAATTAGACGGTTCATTAAAGGGCCATGAAGCCCCCGTCTTTTGGTTCAAGTCTACCTTAGAATTTAAAAAAAAAATGCTTTATGATGGGTGTGGAGCGCCATGAGCAGAGGGAGGAGTGGGCGTGGCCTGCAGAGCAGGGGAAAAAGAAGGGAGCAAACAACTGTCACAAAATGAGACACAAACCATGAGGAGACTCATGATTTTATAGTTTACAAAGTTAAAATGCAAAGAAATAAACAGTAATTTAATGTCCTGCTACATTTGTTATTCGTAATTTCATATAGACATAACCACAATTTGTTTTATCATTATAAAGATAATCATGTAAACACTGTAAATGAGGAAGACTTCTCTCCTCCTCAATACCCGGGTCTGAATGCAGACACAGTGGATAGCAGTGCAGCAGGTTTTTTTCCCTGTTCCAACCATTTGCCCTGCTGGTAATCCGGAGGATTTTAGACATAGGTGAACACAGCAGCACGGATATAAGCAATGTGTCTGAATGGGAACAAACTCAGCTGATAAAAGACAAAGTCCGCCATTCTCCAATTTTCGTATAGCTCCCGACAAAAGTGCTTTCTGCAAACCAACAGCTTTGCTGTATCGGCCCTGAAGGCATTGCGGAGAAAAACCTACAACAAATACAAAATAATGGATCATGGAAACAAACACATAGGTAGGCCCCCACGGAATCTGCGCGCACAGAATTCCGCAGATTTCCGCAGATTTTTAGCCCATCATTAATTCTGTTTATTTACTTGAGTAAATGTGTGTAAATCTGAATTTATTCAGTTTTTAAATTACACATATTTCACATATTAAGGTTTTAGTTATGAGACTCCCAAAATAATTCCACAGAAATCCACAGATTTTTACCAAAATTCTCCGCAGAAATTGCAAAAAACGTCCGCAGATTCCGTCTGGCCATACACATAGGCTATGACCCTACATGAATGGCTAAATACTGCATGCTGTGGCGGACGCGGTCTCACCCAGTCATTGGGTCTCACAGCTTGCCAGGTCTGCCTTGCCTTCTGTGCTCTCACTAATAATTAAGAAGCAGGGTCTTCTCATAGGATAAGAAAACTCTGCTATGAATAATAATGACAAACTGACACATCATCATTCCACTAGCAGATGTGCGCTACATCAGCGATTTTGATCTCGCCCCAATAATTAATTTAAACCCGGAATATAAAATTAGCTAACAAAAACTCAAAATGATCCAGTTTTCCCCGATTGGAAGCTGACAGGTGCTAACGTTGTCTTAATTAATGCTCAACACACACAAATCTGTTAAAATCTCAAAAAAAGTACTCCAGAGTACTCATTTAAATTACAGTTGAAAATATTGTTTATTAACAGACGCATTTGGCCTTAAATTAAAACAAATATTAAAATACATTTAAAAAGACCAATCTGTTTAAGGTCTGGCATTACGGGGTAAATTAAATGTGCAAAACATAAACAAAAAGAAATTACAATACAAATTCTCAGGGGGATAAGATCAATCATTGGTTATGCAAACTTTAACTACTTTAAAAGTGTTTCAAAGTAAGATATATGAAAAAATAACATGACTTTTTACAAATGAAGCACGAGCACACATTGCTTTGCATCTTGTAAACACAACCAAGCCTTAAAAATACACTCTAGACCACCCCTTTAATTGATTTTAATAATTACTTCTACTCTTACAGGGCATTTTTTATGATTCCAATATATACACTACCGGTCAAAAGTGTTCATGTTTTTTTTGAAAGAAAATTATTCTGTTCATCAAGGCGGCATTTATTAAATGTAAAAAAAATTGTTAAATATTTATTACAATTTTACAAAATCACTGGAATAAATTATTTAATTAAATGATAAACTACTTTTGAACAGTGATTTTATAGTGCAATAACATTTCACAATTTTACAATTTGTACTGTATTTTTGATGAAATAAATGCAGCCTTGGTGAGCAGGAGAAGCTTTTTTTAAAACATTTAAAAACCCTACTGACCCTAAACTTTTGACCGGTAATGTATATACAGTATAAGCTATAATTCATAATTACAAAACATATAATGAATATATGTACTTTAAATTTATTCTTCTATGACATATTACGAGTTGTACATATTAAATTGTTATTAATTTCTATTATATTATTTCTATTATTATTTAACTTTTTGTAAGGCATATTCAAAAAAAGTTTTTTGATGACATATTAGTTTATATTTATCAATGTTCCAATGACTTTTGCTATAACATATCAAAATATTAATTGTCATTTTATAAATTCCCATGACTATATTAAGATATGGATCAATTTTTAAAACATTTATATTACAAATATGTCATGTGTTAAGATTGTAATACATTATTTTTCTATTACATATCATTAATTACCACTTCATATTAAGACTTTACAAACTTCCATGCCTACAATTTAGGTAAGATATCAATTTCTTAAACTTTTTTTTACTTTTGCATGACATATCAAGATTTTAAGTTTTACAACCTAGATTTTAATTCATTTAATTCATTTTAATTACTTTTTTGGTGCATATTAATGTATTATTCACTTCTGTGGCTTTCCATTAGAGCTAAAAAAAACACAATTTAAATAAAATAAATGCAACAAATAGGTTCTCTGATAAATCCTTACCCAAAATCAGTCATAAATATAAAGTGCATTCACACATTAAAATGATGTTATGCTCATAGAACACCTTCTTCACAGCAATGTGATGCATTTCGGATTACACCAGCTTCACACTCTTAACCCACATAATTGGTTTAACAGGTTTCTCGCCACAACTTAAATTTACCACTCACTTTGGTAAGACTTTTTTTTTGATGGTCCCTGTTGCACATTTTGTTGACTTAAAGTTGCATTTCAACTACATGCCAATTAATTCTCATTTGAGTATTAGTAGACTGTCTGCTTAATTTCTGTTGATACTGCTCCTTCAACATTTAACTGACTATAAGAAACTTTGCAAGTGCATGTCAACTTACACTAACCCTAACCCCAATCTAACAGTCTGCTTATAATTTAATGAGAATTAGTTGGCATGTAGATGTAACCTAATTTCAACAAAATGCGTTAAAGGGACCATCAAAATAAAGTAATACACTCACTTTATAGTCTTGTGGATTTTCAGTTGCTTTTTGCTTCCTACTTAATTCATATCTGCACATCCTTAAAGTTGCTGAGTTATCCTCACTGAAAATAAGCATCTGATTGAAAGGGTTTTAAATTAAAGAACAGATCATAAACAGGAGACATGGAGCCATATGTGATTACTTTTGCAGACAGATGTACAGTACAAAAGAATACATGTTATAGAAATGGCTAATTATTTTGATGCTGAGTAAATCAAATGAAATATAGCTACTATGTAGATATTTTAGACAGTATGCATACATTAGTAAAGCTAAATACTACACTGAGATATATTTGATCATTAAGTGGATTCAGTTTTAGACAAAATATATTCCTTGTTATTTGTTTATAATTTCACAAATGCATGTTTTGTTTTATTTATTTATTTATTTATTTACATGGGTTTATAGTAGCTAACTTTATTTGTTGCATCAGGCAAACAACAACAAACAACAACAACAACAACAACAAAAACCTGCCAATATCCAAGTTTTGTTTTGTTTAGATGTTTTATTTATTTATTTATTTATATATTTTAAAATGTATTTATTTACATGGTTTTATTGTAGCTAATTTTATATGTTGCATCAGGCAAACAAACAACAACAAAAAACACCAATATCTATGTATACATGTTTTGTTTTATTTATTTATTTAATTATTTACATGGTTTTATTGTAGCTAATTTTATTTGTTGCATTAGGCAAACAAATAAACAAAAAAAAATGTCAATATCGATGTATACATGTTTGTTTGTTTATTTATTTATTTATTTATATATTTATTTATTATTTAAATTTTTAGTTTAATTATTTACATGGTTTTATTGTAGCTAATTTTATTTGTTGCATCAGGCAAACAAATAAACTATATATATATATATATATATATATATATATATATATATATATATATATATATATATATATATATATATATATGCCAATATCCATGTATACATGTTTTGTTTTGCTAAGACATTTAATTTTGTTTTATATATTTATTATTATTTTTCATTTATTTATTTACATGGTTTTATTGTAGCTAATTTTATTTGTTACATCAAACAAACAAACAAACAAACAAACAAAAAAAAAACAGCCAATTTCCATGTATACATGTTTTGTTTTGTTAAGATGTTTTATTTATTTATTTATTTACATGGTTTATTGTATTGTTGCATCAGGCAAACAAACAAACAAACAAACAAACAAACAAACAAACAAAGAAACAAACGCCAATACAGGTTCACACATGATCTGAATTACAGGTGTTACTGATAAATATTGGGATCACAACCAATAATAAATACAATTTCCTTTCACTGGTTTAAAAATTTTTGAACAAGAAACGTTTGAACCACCAATGAACCGCTAGGTGGTGCAAAAGATTTAAATATGCTCATTCTTTCAATAAATCATAGGTCTATATTAGTATCTTCCAAAACTGCTTAATTATTTAAGTTTATTTTTGTTTAATCTGATCATAAAGAGATACTGTGTGATACATATAAATATAAACATTTTAAAGCATATTACAATTCTTAATTCATATTTATCATTTTAACCACTGAGCTTCATCAGAATACATCAAAAGCATCATAAATAAAAATTTTGACTGATTTAAGTGAGGGAATGATGTCCCTAATGGGGTCACTGACAACTAGTAAGCTACTCTACAACTTAGGGAGGCGATTGCTGTTTGCGGAAGGATACGCCAAAATGTGGTGAAGCGCCGCGGCGTAGGAATCCGGGATGTGATTTTACCGAAAGTCAGGAATTATCTGGATTTTTGTGATTTTTTTTTCTTAATCATTTTAATCTTCGCACAGCGCGAAACTGACACTTATGACAACACATATGTGTGTGCTTTCTTTATCTGCGTTTGTATAGAGAGGGAATCATTGGTGTGCACATTTTGGTGGAAAAAGAACGGGTAAAAACTACTGAATTTCGGAAAACATGGAGACAAGAAGGGAAGGACCCGACTAGAGCAAAGTTTCCAAACAAATTATTACAAGAAAAGAGGAATTCCGTGCGCGAGAGGAAAATATGTGTGGCACATCCGTCAACTTTGGATTGTATTTCACTGCCGCTTTGATACGACGCTGTTTTGAGCAGAATTCCTGAAATTGGGAACTACACCGCTGCTCCTAGCTCAAACAGCCAACGATCTGTAAAGTTTTCACCCGGTGCTATAGCGGAAAATGTGGGAATTCTGGGAGTTGGACTAGGTTGTGGACTGAAATTATGATGATATGTTGAACACTGTGGATGTTTTAATCCATCCGTTGTACGAGCTTTCCCTAGATTTCCTCACATTGGAGTGGCCAGGATACATTCTTCTGGAGGAAAACGGTCCATTCAGCGTGTTAGGGGCCTAAAAAGGATGTATTTTTAGTTTACAGACTTACCAGTTTATCATTTTGTTGCAAACTGACGTTTTTTTGCAGTAGGAAATATTCCGCGTATGGGATTAGGTTCAGTTGAGGAATGCCGAGTTGGACGTATATCAGTAAGGGAAATGATAGAAAGCCGTCGAGACGTACGAAGTAGCATTTGGGACTGTAAAATGAGCGAAGAGCTTTTGGACTGAAGCGAAATGCAGCCGGGCGGTCTCGTTCATTCCTAAGGCAACAAATTAACTAAAAATCGCTTTCCTGGCTTGACTTCCAGCGCTGGTTTTGGACTGAAAAGAGGCGACTGTATCCAGACAGAGGCGAGGGGAAGCCTGTCGGGCTCTGTGGTGGCATTCTGGCTGGGAAAATGATGAAGCGTCTCAAACAGGCAGAAAGAGTTGTTCTCCATTGATCATCTGTGTTTGCGTTTCGCATCGATTTTCTTTCGCTAACTCTTGTGTTGTATACAGTCAAATGACCCAGACTACTGAAACAAACCCAGACAAAACGTGGAAATATAAAACAAGCTTTTTTGCTTTCATTCAAGAGGAAACATTCCCATACACATCAAGACGGAACTGTCAAAATCCATTCCGTTGTTTATTATTTTCTTTCAAACACAAAGGTGTTTTACCATGGTAAAATGCTAATTGGATAAGAGCTGAAGAAAATCAAGAAAGGAAAGCCCAATGAGCGGCACACAGTCCACGCTTGCTGAGAGGTAAATGATGACAAATATTTACATTGTTTATGATTATGACAGTGGCTTGTGTTTGACAGTGCGTATACATATCAAAACACTGTGTAGTTGAGATGAATCAGACAGATACACAAATAATTTACTGACAAAAACACATTGAACATAGCATAGTAATATAATAACTATCTGAGGACACAGGGTAAAAATTTACATACGAAACAAGTTGTCATTTATATCATTAGATATATCAAAATATCATGGCATTATCACGTGATCATGTAAACGTGTAGTACAGAGGGTTGGTGTTGTTACCCTAATGTTTTCTAGAAATCATTTTGGTTACCATGGTTTTTATTGATATACACTGGAGTACCATGTAAATGAGCAATTCCATGCAAATGTCAATCTTGTCATGAAAAAAAAAAAAAGTTTTTACCAAAATAGAGAAACCATTTCAACAATTTTTTGTGTAAGCAAGTATTTTATAGTACTTTAAAAATGGTCAAAAATGTCTCTGTCAGTGTTCTCAAAGTATTATATTTGATTTACCAAAGTCACACTAGTGCCAATTTCACATCTGTCACATCCATAACGGAGAGATGTCACATCCATAATGAAGCTTTTCCCTCATAAATGCAAAAATAAATCAACAATTTTTATTCTATATAGTGAGCAACTCTTATCCTTTGATTAACATTATTCTTTTGTTTGTGCAGTTTAATTCACAGAATTTCTATAAAGTATGTTGTATACTGTAAACTTGCATACTTTTTTGGTCACATCCATAACGCATGTTTATTTTCCTCATTTAAAATATAAAAAATGTTAACAGACTGATATTTTTCTGATCCCGTAACTCTGTGGTTAGTTATTTTGGAAAATATAAACAGTTGCTTCAATATAATATTAACGTATACTTTCTATGTGAATTTATGTTTTGAGTTTTTACTGCAAATGTCACATCAATAATGCTGGAATTGCTCAAATACAATATATAAAACTAGATCATACGGTTTAGGATTCATTTTAAATAAGTGTAATTTACACCACAGGTAGCAAAGAAACACTTCTAAAGTGGCATCAAAGTGGCTTTACATCATTTTATTACTCTTTAGGTGTGGCAGATGGTTATTTTACATTAAAACCATATACAGTGCTCAGCATATATAAGTACACCCCTCACAAATCTATCTTTTAAAGTCATATTGTTAATAGGAAGTTATGCAATATTATATTTGTGCAGATACATTAGATTAGTCAGTACTGAAGCCAAATCTGGAGCTTATCTAACAAAATAACTTAGGATAATGGTCCAAAAACTAGTACAGCCAAATTTATGTTATAGAAAAATATTAAATACAAATAAATAATAAAAAAGGGAAAAATCAAGAGAAGCAAAAGAAAAAGTTGAAAAGTTGTAATTTTTTTTTGCAATATTTTGCTTGAATTTAATTGTATTATCTTTCTATTTCTGAATATGTTTGGTGACTAAAATAGAATTTTAATAAAATATCTGTTTAATAAAACTGTTTTTGAATATGTTTGGTGACTAAAATAGAATTTTAATAAAATATCTGTTTAATAAATCTGTTTTGTTTAAATGCACCAAAATACATTGCCTATATTCACAGAGAAATGGATAAAAATATACATTTTTAAAATGGGGTGTACTCAATTATGCTGAGCACTGTACATTGATAGTTAGTGACTATAGTGTGCCTTTACGCTGAATTATTAAAGCAGGCACACAAAAAAGTCTTTAATGTGTACAGAAAGACATCTTTAGTCACCTGTTGAAATAGTTCTGAGCATCTCAATTCAAATCCCAAAAGTTAAAAGAGAATATGTTTTGGATCAGCGTAATCTCAGTCCAACTTTTTCACAAGTCTGATGATCAAGTCTTGTATGTGTTAGACTTGCAGTCAAACCTGTTTCTTGCAAATGTCAAGTTGATAAGACGACTGATAGGTGACCTTTTGACCTTGCAACATAAACTTACTTCACTGTCTTTGAGTGTAAAATGTCAGTATTATTTTTCTTAACAAACAAACACTCTGTAACCAGTCATTTTGCATGAGAGTGTATGGTTTATATGTTTGTTTGTTGTTTTGGTGATGCATTAGTCATTCAGAAGCTGGAGGACTGACAGATGTGTGGTGATTGCACACACCTGTGACAGGATGGACTTTAAATATGTGGTCAGTGTGTCAGTCCAGGTATCTCGCTGTGTTCTGCTAATGCTGCTCTTGATAGTGCAGCTGGCACCAGTAAGAGATGCTTGTTGTGGTTTTCCACCTCTTGAGTTCCTACCTGTATTACTCGACTAGTCACATGCATTTCAAAGAGCGAAACAGAAGCATGCTGGTAAGGTAATGTGTTGTCATCTTGTCTGTGTGCTGAGATGTGCATGTTGTGTGAGATTTCTGTTTTGAAACCCTCCTTTTTTTTGCAAATAAGTAATGCACAGCTGGGCTGAAGCTCTTACGTTTCATGCATCAGGGCCTTCAGGGTCATCTCTTTAAGAGTTTATTAGGTAGTTCACGAAAAAAGACAGTTCAGTGAAAAATTTCAAGAATGTTGGTAACCACTAGACATTAACATTTATTATAGGAAAAACAGTTACCAATGTTTTCTTTTGTGTTCAACAGAAAATAAACTCATAAAGGTTTGGAACCACTTTAGAGTAAAGAAGTGGTTAGTTGATTTTCTGTTTTGGATGAACTGTTTCTTTAAGAACAGGCCACCATATTTCAGGTAAACATCACCATCTACCATATGATGGATCATATTTGTTTGTGATTAAGTTGTGAATCTCAATTTTTTTTGTGAAATTTTAATGTTCCACTCAAATCTAAACCGTCTACAATCACACTTTGTGACATGGATCTAATAAACACGGGTATGATTTGTACAGTATGTAGTCTATGATGATGATAAGTTTAATTGTCGAAATAGAGAAATTACCAACCTATGTCACACATGACTTCACACGGGTTCCCGGTTGCAATAGCAAACATGTTGTGTTGTGCGGTAGGATGCCGAATTCAAAAAATAGAAAAAAACTTTTTTTAGCACTACAAAGTTTTGAATCTGGTAATCATGGAACATTATTTCTTGCACATGACCACACAGAACAAAATTGTTGGCATCCAAAGACTTGCAGGCCTTTAACTTCTCTCTTGTAAAAACACTTGGAGTTTCAATGATATAGTTGTATATTTCGGGCTGGATGCTTGGCCATTTCGTCTTATCCAATATCCATAGGGAGGGTGCTATCGCAAATGGACCTGTCAGACGAGCGCCGCTCACTTTAACTCTTTAACTTTAACTCACTTTAATTTTGCCAAATAACTGTGCTTAACACTGAGTGACAAGCTGTTATAATACGCTGAAAGCATTATGTAAATAATATATATAATATGTAATCAGTATAACTTATTTCTAAGACAACAACAAACTCTGTACTGCATCGCATGTCATTCCCTCGCTGTAAATGCTAGCACTCTCGTTTTTTTTCTGCAACCTCGCTGCGCGCACATCCTGAATGTTGACAAACATGGTAATTCGCCTATTGGATGTCATGTTGTCTGATCTCAATTAGGGGTGGGGCAAAATATTGATACACCATGGTATTGATATATTTTCTGTGGCAATATTATATTGATATATCGTCACCTTGGAATTATAAGGTTCTATCTGCATTCTGAATGATTTTGATATATTAAGCTTCAAAGTTTTTGCATTCCATATAGCAAACAGTATGTGTGTAACATTTGTTTTTTTTTTAAATAAAAAGTCTTAAAATGTAAACAGCTTATAAAAAAACATCCCATAATGTAAATAAGTTGTCATTTAATAAGAATATGTCAGTAACTCAATTTTGACAAAAATGTCAGATAGAACCTTATAATTCTAAGGAGACGATATGGACTCATTATATATATATATATATATATATATATATATATATATATATATATATATATATATATATATATTAGCAATATTTTATTGTACGATTTTCTTAAATATTTTTTGGCTGGCACACATACAGACTCTATCGACTAAACAGTAAACAATGATGTCTCATTCATGGAAGTGTAGATTAGGCATGGGCCAGTATAAGTTTCAGACGGAATGATAACCTTCGATAAAAATATTATGGTTTCACGGAATCACGGTATTGTGATCACTGGTCTAAAAAAAGTTCTTTTTAAATGTCTTAGTAAAAAAACAACAATTTTCCCCCCCATTGAACACAATATATTTCATTTTAGGAAACATTTATAATATTTTGGGACAGTAAACATGTCAGGCTAAATCATTTAAATAAATCATTGACTTCTTCTATTGTTATTAGTTTCAAAAACACAGATTTCTTTACAATACATGAAAATAACACGTTAAAAAACCTTTACATATACCTTAGGAACGGTATAACATAATTTTTTTTTTTCGGTTTTAATACCTTGATTTTTCCAAACCGCGGTAAGCCTTGAAACCAGTTAACGCCCCATGCCTAGTGTAGAGTGTTAAGAAATGTATATCAACAGATAATATTGTGTGCCAGATTTACAGAAGGGTATAAACAGAGGTCGGAGCCAGCTCCAAATGGGTAGGTTAGCTCCGAGTGGGTGGAACTTGAGCTCCGATTGGGCTGGACAAATCTCCTGGAGTTTTTATTGATTTATTCCATGTCTTGTACATGACGTGGAGTACAGCCTATTGTGTTTTATTAATGTCTAACCCAACCCTAAACCCAACATTACAGTAACCTGTTATGTATTATTAACATCTACACCTACCACAACCCTAAATCCAACCTACTTGCAGTATAACTCTCTTCCACTTGAAGGTCTCCAGGCTGGAGCGGTACCTTCTTGGTTTTTCTAAACAGGCTTGATCTATTGACAAAACACCAATAACATTTTAAAATGTCTAACACAGTGGATAAACCAGTTTCAAACAAGCAGCCCTGATGATAATATGGTGCATGTAATCTAGCAACAACTCAGGTGCAAACTGTGTTAATACATGCTTTTTTGGGGTGTTAAATAATGGCACAAATCAACAGCAACAAAGTCATTGCACTGAATCTGGAAAATATGAAATACACTGATCCTGTAAATAAAGTATAATTATGGAAACTGTGTTCATCCTAACTGAAAGCTATACGCCGTGTTTGCTGGCCTCACACACCTCTCAGTCAGTCAGTCAGCATGTCACCTTAAAGGGTTAAACAAATAATGCACAGCACTACTACGGTTACAGAAAAGTTTGCGCTGTTATAATTCACTTATCTTTTAATACGTTTTGGTGCGATTATAACCCGCTATTTAAAAAAACGACAATGTTTTGAATGAGAAGCTGTAATGTAGCCGTGGCGGGATGAATTTTGACATTGTGCCCCGCCATGGTAGAATGAATGTAGCTGAAACCTTGACTTTAGCACCATTTCAGATCATGTGATGCTGAATGTCATATATTCTTTATGTATCGCCATAATAAATACATTGACCAAACCAACTTCATAAGCAGACTTTATAATAGTGTATCAGAGATTTTTATTTACTGGTAAACTGGTTTCCTCTACTATACGCCTGGTGTTTTGGCAGTAAGTTCAGAGGGCATGTTGGCATATTTGAGAAGAAATGTTTTTCTGGCCTCTATTGTATTAAAGTTTCTCCAGGCTGTTTTCTGAAAATGTCTTACTAAACCAAAGCTCCGCTCACCTCTCATTGTTTGTCTGAATAACTGTCTGTCTGGCTGTAGCCAGTGAGTCAGAAGCCTTTTGCTTGTGTATGTCACCACTTTAATCTCTAGGCTTCACATGAGCTTTTTATGTTTTTAAATATAGTGCAGATGCGAGAAGGAAACTCAAGTTGGATTTCATAGTAACGCTGCCACTGATACTTAAACCTACTCCATTGATGACTTCAGAGGTGGCAGTTTTGTGTTAAAAAACAGAAAAACTAAATTGAATTTAATAGTCTTCCAGAATTATCCAGAACAAAATAGTGTAAGAATTTATGAAGACTATTGATTTGTCTTTTCTTGCATTTTCTTTGTGCATTGATGTAGGGCTGGGCGATAAAATCGGTATTAGTAATTATTGATCCAACACCATTGTCAATTAGGGCTGGGCGATATTGCAAAAATGCAATCTCGATTAATTATTTTCCATATTGAACAATAACAATATATATTTTGATATCAGTTGTTAATGCTTCCGTGTTTCAAAGAGTATCCCAACAATAACTAAAGCCACAAAAATTAGAGGGTCCATTAAATAACAGCCGGCAGCTAGCTCTCTGCAACTCTCACACGGTCACCCACTGAAGCTAAGCAGGGCTGCGCCTGGTCAGTACCTGGATGGGAGACAACATGGGAAAGCTGGGTTGCTGCTCGAAATGGTGTTAGTTAGACCAGAAGGGGGCGCCCAACCTGTAGTCTGTGTGGGTCCTAATTCCCCAGTATAGTGACTCTATACTGCTCAGTGAGCACCGTTAAAACCGAGGTCCCGACTTTCTGTGGTCGTTAAAAATCCCAGGATGTCCTTCGAAAAAGAGTTGGGGTTTAACCCCGGCATCCTGGCCAAATCTGCCCACTGGCCTCTGTCTATCATGGCCTCCTAACCATCCCCATACCATAATTTTCTCCTCTCCACCAATCAGCTGGTGTGTGGTGTGCGGTCTGGTGCAATATGGCTGTCGTCGCGTCATCCAGGTGGATGCTGCACACTGGTGGTGGATGAGGAGATTCCCCCAAAAAGGTGTAAAGCGCTTTGAGTGTCTAGAAAAGCGCTATATAAATGTAAGGAATTATTATTATTAATTATTAACACAATAATAGGTAGGCGAAAATTTGCTGCATCTTTAATATCAACACACTTCTAGATTCCCATTGTTGCACATTCTGCTGTGTGATTGACTCTTAGATCAATATAGAGTATAAAAGTCCAGAGCTTATCATTGTTATTGACATAAATTTTATTGCGATTCGATAAAATATTGTTTATCGGCACAACCCTATTGTCAATATTGATAAAAAAAGATTCGGTATAAAGTTTCAGTATGAAGCGATATAGTTTTATTAAAATGTGGCTGTTGAGCACGCGCCTTGGAAGCAATGCCAATAAGCTTAGGGTGTAAGTTTGTAATTTCCAATGGAGGCACGCGACTTGCAGACGCGCATATGAGAGTGACGTGCACACATTTTTCTGGCGCCCCTAGTTGAAAACATCTGAACTTTTCCGAATGCCACGAGTGCACCAAGATTCATGCAAGTAGAACTAACCAATCTGCTTCACACTTTGTATGGAATATACACATTTTAGTAATAACGGCAGACTAATTACCTCAGACAAACACTGCAGTGCTTTTAACCTTTTTTTATAAATTTGTATCGGAGCTGCAATGGTTTGTCTGTTTGTCATTCTTTGAGTAAACATTTGATGGTCACCTAGTTTAGTGCAATGAAAATGGTGAAGGAAACCACGCGCTTGCGCTTGTCACTTCAGGTCAGAATAACAACACTCGCGAAAATGAGTGCGATGACTAGCAGCAGTGATTGGATTGTACATAAATAAGGATGTCGCCAGAGTGGCTTTTTGGTTTCTTTTCTTGTGCATCCCAGCCACTAGCACCCCATCTGAAAGATCTTTTAGCGCATAATGTAGTCATTCAACTTCACAATTTGTAATGTTGCAGTATGTATTTGTATAATGATGGTTGGTTCCTTTACTTGAAGATTTGATTATCATAATTTGTTTTCTTTACAAAGTTTAAAGTTTACAGTATCATTATTATTCACACTTTAAAGTTTGCTTTAATTTTTCAGCATTTGCGCTTTCCCATTGTACACACTGTGTAAGATTTTATTTATCAAGTTTAAGAGTAGGGGTGTCAAAATTAATCGTTTCTTCGGTGCACCGCGATGCAGACGCGGACAATTCGGTATCGATTCAGTAATAATCATAACCGGTTATTATACTGACGTCATTTATCTCACATGCGCTATGTCGCCGTAGCTTACTATGGCGAGGGAGGCGAGCCGCGAGTATTTACAACTCTCTAACTACGAAAAACTCAGAAACTGTGCACAATTTCACTGCGTGTGTGTTTGCTGAACACTGTTTCACTGAAACTTACAGCAAAAGCCCCTATTTCACGGCGATTAAGAGAATGAAAGTAATCTCCATTTCTCTCTCTCTGTCTCACTGTGGCCCATGAGTGCATCTGTGAAGATCGCCAGCGTGTAAGAGCCAATAGCAGGCCTTTCTGTTGAGCGCTTGACCAATCAAATGGGTGTAAGAAATACCTTGGTAGACAAGGCTCAGAAAGCAAGCTGGATATTTATATGTTTATTTGCTATAGACCATTTCAATGTGGTCATGTCATTGGCCCATGGACATTTCCTGCTTGACGTTACACTATTTCCTAACTGTAACAAGAGGCAATTCAATCATAACTTGATTTTAAATCAGCCGTCATAACACTATTTTTCAATATGTGGACCTTTTTGGATTCTCAGAAGCAATGGAAATTAAAAAAAAAATGTAAAACAGGAAATACGTTAGGACCATTGTTCTTGTTTACATCCCTCAAAATGGTCTATAAATGCTCGTGTTGTTTAAAGGTACAGTTTATATATCTGACTGTTTGTATTAAAGGACAAAATTGTTTTACAAATAGTATATAAATATATTTATACATTTTAATACAATAATTGTTGTGCTGTGAAGAAAATATAAAACTGTGTATGGAAAGAATCGTCAATGCACCGTGATATCGAATTGAACCGAATCGATGGCATGATAATCGTAACCGAACCGTGAGACCAGTGTAGGTTCACACCTCTATTTAAGAGTCTCTTTAATACTTATCAGTGTTTCCCCTAGGTTTACAGCTACTGGGGTGGGGTGGGGTGGGGGGGGGGGGGGGGGGGGGGTTGTTGGGCGCGGAGCGGTGTGGCTGTTCAGCCTGACACCGACACAAGGAGTCATGATGTTAATTTGTTTCTTTTAATGACAGAGGTAAAAAACTGAACAATTATTTATTATTATGCTGCATGTAATACCTTAAACACATCTCTTATAACCATTTAGGTGTGAACGTGTCATGGCCAGAAACAGCTTTACAGAAAATAATTTATCCATTTTATTCTGGCTTAGTCCCTTATTTATCAGGGGTCGCCACAGCAGAATGAACCGCCACAGAAAATAATATAACACAGATATAAAAATTGTTATGAAAAATTACAATGCAACTGGATTGTGGAAACATTGCAAATGATGAAAGAAGCATTCAACGTGTCTCAACCCAGAACAAGTTTGGAGATCACATTTGATGCATAAGAAGTTAAAATAAAGACCTATAAATCTAATACTTCCTAACTAAAAGAAAATAGGCAAGTAAACTATACTGTTTATAGCAATGAGTGTATTACAAGAATTTATATTATTAAATATTCATGTTAAAAAATAAATTAAGTTTTATTTATCTAATAATTTCAGCCAGCTTTTAGTGAACTTGCAATATTGTCAAAAACACAGAACTTTCAGTTGTTATATGTAAAATGGCCTAAATACATGCAGGACCATTAAAATATTTTGCTCGTCTTCAACTATTGACAGCAGATCACTTAATGAGAGAGAGGGGGGGGGGGGATTTGCACTCGCGATATCTTTACTGCTCTATTCATTTAACCTAAGAAATGTAATGCTTAGACCATCACTGTGCCTCTCGCGATCTGTTCATTTACTCTCGTCGCCATGATTTACGAGTATTTTAACTAATTTTTAGGGATCACAGGGCCGGTAAAAGTATGCGGGAGACTTGTGGTGCTTCCGGGAGACGTCAAGGTTGGATGAGGTGCTAGATAGCGGCGAACGCGTCACAGCAGCTCAAAACAGTGGATATACAATAGCTGCACCTGCATTAAAGAGCATCACTCGTGTGATTCGTGCCAACAAACTAAACAGAGGTCCCATCGCATCTGTATATATTTTAGCTGTGTGACGCGAGCACATCGTTTACCTGTGTTGTGGCTGCTTGTAGGCTATGCATAGGGAGCTCACAAGCGTTTTCGGTCCTGTCAGATGTAGCGCACTCTCATTCCCATAGGCTACAGCAGAGAGGGTCTGTGTGAAACTCCACTGTGCGCGATTCAGAGAGCAGTAATTTGTAATCGCGTGACCATGTAGAGACAAAAATCACATGCCTTTGTGTAAATAAGATACTAGCTTGTTTATTAAAAGAATTTGTGATCTGGCGCTGTATATAAAATAGAATTAACTTGACTTCAAGGGGGGTGGGGAAAGCAGTTGGGGGGGCGGGGTGCCCCCCTTATATAATGGTAGGGGAAACACTGCTTATGTTTATTTTATTATGAAGAGATCAGATAGTTTGGTTAAATATTTTTGTTTTTGACAATTAAAATTATTTGCCCTAGTAATGTTGGTAAAGTAAAATAAAGTGTTTAAGTAAAAAATCCTAAATCCTAATATTCCTAAATGGATTGTTAAAAAATATTCAATATTTATATTATTGATACCGAATGATATGAAACATGATATCAAGATAATTTCTTTTGCAATATTGCTCAGGTCTACATGGATGTCTTCCATATACTGCTTATGAAGAATACAGCAATTTTTAAAATGTTTTGGCCACAACCAATGATGTGTGAAATTGGGCTAGCATAGCAAGAACCTTAGTATGACATGCTTGTTTGATGGGAGCAGCAATTTTATTACTTGTGAAATTCAGATGTTTATGGCTTTCTTTGTTTAGATCTTAGATACAGGCTTTCCTTACAGATACCATTTTCTGTTTTAGAGTCAAAATTTTACTTGCGGATGGGACGGTGGCTCAGTGGTTAACACTGTCACCTCACAGCAAGAAGGTTGCCAGCTGGGCAAGTTGGCAAACAAAGACAGACTCCCATGTTCGTGTGGGTTTCCTCCGGGTTTCCCACACAGTCCAAAGACATGCGCTATAGGTGAATTGAATAAACAAAACTAGCCATAGTGTATGAATGTGTTTGTGTGAATGAGAGAGACTATGGGTGTTTCCCAGTACTGGGTTGCAGCTTTAAGGGCATCTACTGTGTAAAACATATGTTGGAATAGTTGGTGGTTCATTCCACTGTGGCAACCCCTGATAAATAAGGGACTAATCTGAAGGAAAATTAATGAATGGATTTTACAATATTTTTAAGAAGTAGTTCACCTCAAAATTATAATTGCCATCATTTCTTTGTCCTTGTGTTGTTCCAGGCTTGTATAAAAAGTCACACATTTAAAAAAGGAAATGAAACTGACTTGCCTTTGGGTTTCTTGTCACCCTCTATGTATGCATAATGCGGTCATATGCACTGTAACGTCAACTAATTAATGAATACAAAACAATGCCAACATGGGCTTGAGTCCTCAAAGCCTCTTAGGGCTGTAATCATAGCTGAAATGTTAAAATGTTATCGCCAGCTGCACTTATACTAACATCAACCAAACATATACTAATAAAAGGCATTCGTATTTGTAGTATTTAAATTCATGCAGCTTATGGCAGCAAGCTGAACACTGAACATTTGCTGAAGGCTCTGTCGTACAGCTTGTTCTTTGTCACAGCATTTCGCTGATCTGTGGTCTTTTTTTTTTTTTTTTTTTTAACCCCCGAGGCCCTCTCGGGAAGTGGTGACATCACTAATAAACAATGTCTGTCAACTGGGCCAGGCCACAGGCTCTTCCTGACAGAGCTGCCGGCCACCAGCAGTGCATCATGGGAAGAAATGGAGCCGCTTTGTTATTTTATTTATGACATGGCCTAGCTATTCTATATGAATTCAGAAGAGAGCCATTTAAAATGTTTTAAATGGGATTTCAATTTTTTTTTTAGCAAAGTTAGCTGCTATGACTTTTTTTTTTTTAACATTTTGTTTAATAAATGTAATAAAATATATAAATTATTGATTTGTTTAACTACTGTTTTAATACAATTTAAATATTTTAACAAATAGACTTATGTGACAATATATACAAAAAAACAATACCAAGCAGGAAGTTTAGCTTTTTAAATCATAAATTGTCTTTTAAATAGCTTAAAGTTGCAGTAGGTGATTGTCTTCAGAAACATTTTTTGTTGTGCTGGTTGAAAGTCTCTTCACATTCCAATAGTAATGATTAAAGTAAATGATCTAAATGTATTTATATGTATTTTTATATTCTGGGTAGAACATAAGACTAAAAAATGTTCATCCAATTAAATAATGTTGGGCCGACAATTCCCATAATTCTGATAAGTAGCCCAAACTGTCTGTCAACAAATGTAGATTTGTACATATGCACAGCCGTTCACGCAGATCCGCCGTTTGTGTATTCACGTGCACCCGAGAGTGACAGCGGTAAAAACAAATGCTGAATCAAAACTTTTTCAAATCCTGAATCAAAATTGGAGTTACTTTTGCACACTGGAGAAAGGATGACATCATGGCTGAAGTATTTATTTTAGACAGGATATGTTATGTTTTAAAACTATTTTAGTGACGCAAAGCTGATGTAGATTTTCTTGTATTATAAATGGGTTTTATGCAGAGAAGTGTTGTTCAGTAACTGAAATCTTCCGGTGAAAGATTGATGTGACTATTTTCAATTTCTAAAGGGACCTTTAAGAGCATCGATAATGTAGATTTTTATTTAGTTTAATAACAAAACATAAGTAAATAGCGTTCTTCCGCCTAGCCTGCTTTACTGAGGTGGTTATATATTTACATCGGTTCATTTTTAAACAATGACAACCTGTGACGTGCTCCCTATATTGTTTACCATGCTACTCTGAATATTCGGTTTGAAATGGCATGCAAGTATTGCTTAGTAATAAGTGAAATTCCTGCACACCGCCGGCCAACCACTAAGCAAACAGTAGTCGCTTTAGGACAAAGCGTGTGAGAGAGTTAGACCAGCGATCCTTGCATGCATTAAATATTGCATATTATGACAAGTTTTGCTTGCTACACAACTGAAAACGGGCTTGATATAATACAGTTTTTCATTCAGAGTCGTAGTATTATAAAGTACTATAAAGTTTTCTAACTGCCGAATGACATAATCTAGTGGATTGTCTACTGTCAACTTTAATGTGCATGCGTTCGTGTTTTAGGAGGCGTGGCTTTGGACGGCAGGGGTGGGAGTGTGTTTCAAAGGTATTGTCCTAACCGGTTAGCATTTTGGCTACACAGTTAAATATCTTGTGGCAAAATACAATGTTTTACTCCTTAATGCTTAAATTCTGCTCATAGCAGACCAAAAACTTGTTACATTAAGTTAAAAATGTCAACCTTCAATTACTGTAAAAGCACTTTCCACGCTCATTTAGTTTTATAGAGAATATCACAAGTAATTTTTGTTTTGCAAAACATATTCATGTCTTAATATATGGTGCAACGGGGAACAAGTCAAACGACGAGTGGAAAAATTTGTTCTCAAGATCTTGACTCTAAGCATCTTTCTTTGGTGTGAATGTATAAGTGCATTTACACGCATGATCTTGCACTGATTATATTTAAACTGACAATGTACAATATTTGAAGCTGTTGTCAGAAAGAGCTTGTAAGAGGTTTTAGCTACTGCACATTTTATGCAGCCACATTCAGCTTAACAACATTAACTCAGAGGAAGTATTTTGAAAAACAACTTGTTGCTTTTTGCATTGCACTCATAAACAGATTTGGCAAAAAAAAACAACAACTAATAACTATTATAATAGTACAGTTTAAGGCCCAATCCCAATTCTACCCTTTAGTCCTTCCCCTTACCCAAATTCTCTTTAGCTTGAAGGCATATGGCTAAGGGGAAGGGGTAGATAGCCCTTAACACTGACATTTTTCAGAACCACACTCGAAACCAAGGGGTAAAAGAATTTCCCAGAGTACACTAGCCACAACGGCAGCAAAGCTGCACCTGGAAGTAAGGAGATCCACAAATTAGTATTTTTTTGTCATTATTACGAATTTACAACAAACAAGCATATGTTTTAATAAATTCATAACTGCACTCATGCTTTACCATCATGCGTCTAAAAAAAAAACGCTAAAATAAAAAAAAAAGTTTTGCTATCTATAATCCATAATAATAACTCCTGTATATCAGTCCCATAACATTCTGACACTTGATGACACTCGAATACCCTGTCAGAAAAGTCTAGTGGCTGGGAATGACCTTTTAACAGTGTCTGGTATAATGTTAATGTTGTTTTTTGTGTGTTTACATAAAAGAATATGGCCATGGTGTAAATGCGCAGTATAGTTACGATCTTACTGCCACATTATATTGTTATGATAACATGACATATGCCTTCAGTGAGTTCCTGAAGATAAATACCAAAAAATAACACAACTGGAATAACTACAGCAGTCGCGATCGTCTGATCTCATATGAAGCAGGAGATTGCGATGACATATGATGATGTGTGCAGATGTTGTAGTGGTGTCCCATTTCTTAGGGGTAAATTTTGAAGCCCTTCCCCTTCTCACTCTGTTTCAAGGGCCAAGGGGAAGGGGTAGAGGTACAAAAATAGAATTGGAATTGGGCCTAAAGCCAACAAAAAATCTAAATGAAATCAGTTCTTTAGATGTTGTTAGGAGCTACAGCCAATCATGAAATCAAGACATAAAGTCTTGTCGCATGAAGTTCTTATCTAAGATCTAAAGTATTATGATCCTCACAAACCTGAATTTGACCCAGTGTTTTGCTCTTGACTGTCTGTTGTGATTTTTATCAGATAGTAAAGCTTAAGTTGTCACCAAAATATTGGGCAAACAGTTGGAGAGGGTCACGCTCAACAATAATTTTGAAAGATCACTCAGCACATGAGACAGGATTTGTGGGTAAGATATCATCAGGAACATTCTGCCATGGTGACAGGTGCAAATAAAGTCACATTGACACTAATCTTGCAAGTCTGCTGGTACCAGTGTCTGACAAATCATTTTTAGACTTGTGTTCATGTGACAGCTTGCAACCAATCAGTTAAATCTGACAGATTACAGAGGGTGCATGTATATCTAGTCCATCTTAAATAGGATTTTTTTTTTTCTATTTTTATGGATTTACACTGGCATTGAGTGTAGCTGATATATAGAGGATGGATTTTCCCAGCTAGGCTGGTTTTGTTGGTGGAAGGCAGGCTTTACTTTGTTTGGTCAGCTGATGGTCAGAAGCCCTAGTCAGCAATTTATATTCCACTCTCATTGGCTGTGCAGAAAACTGTGTGAGCGTGTTTGCGTTTGCCTGTGAGAGGTTGAGAAATTCTTGAAAAACAGATGTGCTGAATAATGGCGTAATGGTGATCTTTTTAAGTGCCATGAGATCATCTTTCTCATTTTTTTGTGCTCCAAGACAGACATGAATCATAAGCTTGTGTTCTTTTGTAACTCTTCTAGATTATTAAACTTATAATCCAAGCTTTTATTTGCATTTTTAATGGCAAATAATAAGATAACCTGGTCATTTATAGTTTTGAATTTTTTTTAAATAAACATTCTTTAAAGTAACAGTCACTACCACTGTTTACATGTGTTAGTATGGATAACTACTGTACACTTCATCCTCCTTCTATGTTACAAAAAAATTGGATTCCAAACCATATTACTGCAAACACTAGGGCTGCACGATATTGGAAAAATCTGACATTGCGATATATTTTTTATTTCTGTGATATGTATTGTGAAATGAATATAATTTCACCAGATGATTAGAACAGCCATTTGGAAAGATTTCATTTATTTAGATAGATTGGGATGATCAAATCTTTTCTATGCAGTGTGTTTGCATAAATTATAATAAATTACAAGCATACTGTATATAAACACAACAGAGCAAAGATAAAAGTGAAATAAACAGTGCTTGATGGTTTCTAAAAGTAGTCTAACAGTATTTAGGTACAGAAATGTAACAATCAAATGTAAAATACTGTAACATGGTCATCATTAAAAAATTATTTAAAAATAATAATATTTAATAATGTCTTTATCTATTGATCTTTAAGAAATTGCATTGCAATATCTATGCTCAAACGATATATTGTGCAGCCCTAGCAAACACTGCAGCTGATTTCATTGGTCAGATCAATCACATAATAGGCAGTTAGCTCAGCTAGTAACAAATAAAATCTTTAGAATTGTCTGTAAGGGTGGGGGTTGTGCTAAAACTGGTTTGAAAAAAAAATTATGCACATAGCATAATGTGACTGTAAACATTTTAAACCATTATGCAATAATGTTGTGGTACTAAAATTGCAGTAGGCAGTACTAGGGTTCACGTACGAGGAATCTTTGTGGTTCGAGACTTCTGGTCTCATTCACTTTAATTGATTTTTAGACGTTGAAAACATCTTGTTATTCTGCTTGATGTTGCAAACTGAAATTTTCTTTTATATTGTTCTTCTTCTTCTTATTATTATACTTATAGTTATGTATAGTCATGTCCACACCTGTTTGTAGAGCAAGTAGTTTGACTGTTTTTTAGCCATTTGTCATTTCTAATAGTTTCTCCCATATGCGGCTGAATCGGAACTTCTAAAACAATCGCAATAACGAGCGCACTTCCGCATTGCAGAGTAGGGTCAATATCTTGATAGAGAGGTTTTTTTCGATAATTATTATATGATTTTTAAGGATGTTTCTGGTTTTGTGCTTCGATATAAATGGAATGACATTTAGGGCACAGCTATCAAGCAGGGCAGTGATGTACACACAGATTCATGCTACTGCTCAGCAGTAGTTGGTTATAAAGCATACTGGAACATTGAACATTTTGATAATTGCTGGTTCTTTCACATAGGACTTTGAATAAGCGGCTGTTATATCTGTGATTGGTTACAATGTTCAGTGCATCAAAGCATACATCAATGCGGCAATCAGCAGGTACCAAAATAGCCAGATACTTTTTGCTATCAGTAGCATGGTTGTTAAATCTTTCGAAAACTCAATTAGTTTATTAAAGGCCAATAATATGGACTTCACTTTTGTGTTGCTGTAAAACAGAATGCTGGAGCACTACCTTTTACATAAGTAAGGAGTACCCCATTCAGAACTGCGTATGACCACATAAATATAGACCTGCATTTCACCTACAGTAAATACAAATTACATGAGAAAGGATGAGTAATATATGAGCAGCCCCACAGGGTCATTTTGGCCCATTTAATTAAATACCCTCCTTTGAGTGTGTCTAACATGCCTCAGCTTGCTGAGCAGATAGAAACCTGGACCAATCACGGTTCACACCTCAGCCAGATATTGGAATAAAAGAGTTCACTCACAAATGCTTATTATGTTTAATGGCCATATTAGAATCAAGTTAGCAAAAACGGTTCAGAAAGCATTTAAAATGCTAAAGTATTTTAAGTAAACATTGGCTATTTAATAAGCTGGGAGAAGAAAAAAAAAGAGATTTAGTTTGCATCTGCATTCACCATACAAACAGGATGTTAGTGCTGCATAATATTGGATTGTATATTGTGATGGGTTATGTGAAAACAATTTTACCTGATATATTGAATAGCTCTATTTGAAAAGATTTCATTGTTTAGATGATTGTGGTGATTTTGTAAAGGAGTGCATCAGCATAAAAGGAAACAAACCAATCGAAAGCATAGATAAAAATACAATAAGACAAAGGCACAAATGAGACTCAGTCGGGAGACTGACCATATTTGGGTACAGAAAAAACTGCATAGTCTTTTTTTGTTAAACCTACAACTCTCATTGCCATCCAAAAATGCGAATTAAGTTTATGCGCAAAACTGGAATATCGCATAAAAGATGTGCGAATAATGCAGCGTTTCCATCCAACCAGTCAAAGTGAACAAAATCATCACTTCCTGATAAACTGGTGCCCAATATCAACAGTAAAAACTGTTGCTGCAGTAGGAGAAGCTGCGTGAATCTTTTCATTATTTAATAAATGACTTGCGCCTCAGAAGACGATGCCGACACACAATGAACACGTGGTGGTGTTTGAATGTTTCAGATGTTTTACAATGTGCTTAGCCTGCTGGTTTGTCCATTCACACACATTTTTATTATCACATGATCTCTTATAACAAAATCCCATGACCTTTTTTAATGCGCATACAGGAATTTGTGCGGTAAAAGTGTTTAGTGTAGTTTATGTGCATCTTTTCTTATTGATTAAAAGTTTATCCTACTTCGTTATGTGCATAATTTTTTTTTATGCGCATTTTCAAAATGTATGCGCATCTTGGCATTTCCATCAACCGATTAAAAAAAAAAAAAAAAATGTTATGCGCATATCCAAAATGTGCATAAAATAGGTGGATGGAAACGTAGGTATAGATTGTTTACAAAGTAGCAGCTGAAAATTTATTGTACTATGGTATGATAATGATTCCTTCTTTACATTGCACATTCAGCTGTGTGACTGTTGTGCATGCAGATGCTAAAAGTATATATTGTGCATCCTCACTTCATGTACAGTATTTTTATGCTCCATACTACTAATACTGTAGGATTGGGTGATTTAATCAAAATGTAATCGAAAACGACATTCAGAACCTATAATCGATTTAATTTTTTCAGCGTGAGAAGTCACATGACCCCGCTCCATTACGTTATTCCTCCAACATGTCGAGGATAGACAACGTAAACACTGAGACAACAGAGCAACCACAGCAGCTTGTACCAAAGAAAAAAATGCATATTTACTTTACAAAATCAAATAAAATAATCATTCATTAATCGTAATTTAGTTAAAATGTTCAATTAATTGAGATTTTGATTTTAGGCCAAATTACTCAGCCCTATAATACTACTACTAGCTGACAGTATGAGTTTACGGATATCACAGTGTAATTGATGCGAATTTAATAACTAAAGTAGTGGGTCTGTTTGAATTAAAAGCACTGTAGGATGTTAATCTCTTAAATGGCTTTGCTGCCTACAGTTCCCACAGGAAGTGGGGCTGGGGAGAGAGCGTGAACAAGAGAGACAGGGACAGGGTTAAAGACCCGTGTTGAAAAAGTAGGAAGTGGCTGTGGGAGCCAGTCTGCTTTTGGAGGCTGGAGTTATTGGGGCCAGAACAGCACACAGTCCTCGTGCTACACACACGTGACAGGCCTTTTGACTCTCCCAGCTGCGTCACCTTGGAAACTGCAAGCAATGTTGCTGTCGCTTTCCCATCCTCCTGTGCCAGACGAATAGTTAGGAAAGAAATTGACATCCTCGCATCCAGCCGTTGGACATGCTTAGTGTCAACTACACAACAGATCAACCTGCTGATGTTCTACAGTCTTCGGGATGAGGTGCTTGTCTATGTTTACTATCAATCTAGATTTTTGAGTATGGAGAAGAAAGATTTAAATCACAGCAAGAGCACAACATTCAGCATTCACCTATTATTCTTTTATTTCTTTCTGAAAAATAATTCTTCAGTGATGAAACTTTGATCATCTTTGCATGTCATGCTTTAACTTTGTTTCACATTAGTGGTATTCCCTCAGAGTGCCAGACTTGTGAAAGGTCAGTTACGTCAGTCTTTTCATAGACTAGACAAGTGTGCGTGACTAAATCTGATGCCTCACTGTCTACTGTGACAGGATGCGTTCAGGAATATAAGAATTGGAAAAAAAAAGTAGCTTACCAGAAATGAACTTTGAATTGCCACTTTTCTTGTCAGAAACATCAGCCTCAGAGCCAGAGGATTTACGGATTGGCAAAGGTCATCCATGCTGTATGAGACCCAAGTGCAGACAAAGCCAGGAGACTTTAGAGCCTCAGAATGCCACTATGCTGCCAAAATGACTCATGACACTGACTGACTGCATTATGCAGTTTTAGCTGTAATTAAATAGTTGAGGTCAAAACCTCAGCTTTGACGTTACTTAAGAGGTGAAGATCTGTCAACAAGAAGCCCTGTTGATTAACTTGCTCATAAAATAGTTCTTTGTTAACTCAAGTATAATTGACTTTTTCCCCTTTTAAAATGTGATATTAGAGTTTTTACATGTCAGAAGCTGTGGTTTCATGGAAGTAAAGCAACAGAACAACAATTTTAGCTTCCCAAAGAGTTTCAGGAATAACCTCTTATGAGACATTTTTTTCTTTGTCTGAAGAACATTTTCTACTTCCAAAGGAGTTGAGTTGAAGGGTTAGGTTTACCCAAAAACTACAATTTTGTTATTAATCACTCACTCTCATGCTCGTCTTTGCAACACAATTTAAGATATTTCTGAGAGCTCTCTCATCCTCCATAGATGGCAATGATTAGGTATGTGCGATTAATTGAAACCGTATCAAAATCGCGATTTGAACATGCGAGATTACAGCACGATTTTCCCACAGTATGCAATTTGAACCAATCCTAACGCAGTGCGCCTAAACAGAGCCCGAGAACAGGTGATTGAGCATAATGATAAATAGCCTGCACAAACAGGGATGATGAGTTCAGCACAGGAGGACTTGGTGCCAAAAAAGTTAACATCTGTGGTGTGGGATTACTTTAGATAGAGGAAGGCTGGAATCACTGTTTCAAAATATTACAAATGTTTCTCAAAATAAAATATTTTGTGTTCAAAGGAGAAAAAAGTTTTTGTTCTTTACCCAGACATTTTAAAAGACTATATTTTAGAGCAGTAATCATGTAACCGTAAAACCGTGGTATTTTTATCCAAGGTTATCAGACCATCAGAATCTTATACCGGGCCATGCCTACGCAGAATCAGGTAATTTGTAAGACTTCTCAGTCACATATGGCATCTAGCATGTGGAAAGCTCGAGGCGCGTCGCTCCTTCAGCATTCAACGCGCTTTGCGTGCACGCTCCTTTGTCATTGCTCTGTGACCATCAACTGTTTTCTCAGAGGATGACAAACTAACAAAACTTTGCTGCAGTTCCGATGCAAGTATTTTTTATGGGGAAAATTAAAAAGCACTGAGTGTTTGGATGCTCAGTGTTTGTCTGAGGTAATTAGTCTACCGAAATGTGTATATTCTGTACAAAGCTGAGCGCTTGGTTGTTGTTACATGATTCACGGTGCGCTTGCAGCATTCTGAAAGTAGAGATGTTTTCAACTGGGTTCGCATGGAATACGCACATTTCCTCCATTGGAAATAACGAACTTGTGCATGCAAAAGACGTGATATGCGAACAGCTTATTTCACGGCAGTGTCACAAAGGTCTATGATCTATGCATTGCAAAAAAATCTGTGGACACATACAAAAGTTGCTCACTCTTCATTGAAACAAACAGTCGCTTGTCGCTTTGCCATTGTGAGTCGCTCGTAGTGTAAATGAGGCTTAAGCTTGAACCATGTAGGATTCCCGGAGCCAAAGGAAGAGGTTGTAAAGAATGACAGCTGCAGGTTTATGGCAGAGATTGGCTACTGCTTACTATGTGACGGCTTGGGGAAGATGAAGGCAAAAAGCATTTACACCTGTGAGGTCTCAGAGAGTGGGTAGCAAGTGTCTTAAAAAAACTGGTTTAGCTGGTTGGCCATCTATAGATTCTTATGTGTTACTCTCCCCCTCGCTTACCTTTTGCCTTCAGCTTGCAGTCTACCACTCTTCTCTCAGATTTGGTCAAAGGTTTCTTCATTGCCTCTCTAGTTCCCTTTTCTAAGTTTCTCCTGTCATTTAGTCTTGTCAGAGCCTTTAGGGCACTATTATCACTGTTGCCAACCTGAAGAAGGACATGTTCCTGGATTAACATCTATGTTGTTGATGTTAATGATTCCAATCAGCTAATCAGAATCAAGGGATACATTTACCATTTATGTTAATCTTAGGCTTATGGTTAGGTTTATGCACTTCTACATGATTCTTATTCAACTATTATTCCCCTCTGATTTTGGGAATTATTTACAGTTATGGTTGGGTTTAGGGGTAGGGAATAGGTATGGATTACGCTCTCAAACAAAAATGATGTTCCAGAATCAACATAGATGTTAATTTCGGATCACATTGTACTTGGCAAAATCATGACGTGCTGTCACTGTAACAATGTCCACCACACCGTCAAACAGGCGGTTAAAACTGCCTTTAGTAAAGGCCTACACATTGCTCCAAGCAGTCTGTCGCAGTTATGAGTTCATGTTGATGTTATTTGGAGACACTACAAAATAGTTCTTTATTTCACAGACAGAAAAACTGGTTTCACATGTGAAAAAATGTGTCCTTTTGTTCATGCTTGAGGTGTTGATGTTGTTAGTTTTAGGTCCACTGATCACGTTGACAGCAGTTGTTACAATGGCATATTTTAGTCAACTTACGGTGAGTTTTACGTGTTGTTTACCATAGGGAAATATAGTGTTGTCACGAAACTGGAATTCGGTACCAATCGATACTGAAGTTTTTAAAAAGCATCCATTTCCCGCGAACATTTGAGTGCTGTTAAACAGCGCTGTCTTGCCAATGTGTTTACGTGCTCAACAGAAATGACTGTAATTGGCCGTGAAGGTCATCAGGTCACCGAACTCACCGCTGTTTTCTGCGTGTAACCACAGCTACAGGGACACTGGAGCATTTTAAAGCCGCAATTTATCAGCGGATTGCTCGTATGCTAGCTTATAGACAAACCAGTTGATCAACATGACTTTGAAACACTCCAATGTCCCTGTATCTGTGGTTACAGGCAGTAAACAGCAGTTAAATTCAGTGAATCGATGACCTTCACTGCCAATTACAGTCATTTCTGTTGAGCATGTGAAAAACAATCGCAAATCCTGCTATATCGTATGTAATAGCAGATCCTGCTATTCCCTCAACCTCTCTGCTCTCCAGTCCACTGGAGCGAGTCTCAACAGGAGGCACACCCCGATCACTATCTGTGCTCCACACAGCTGGCAACATCTGCTTCTGAGAGGGAGATAAGAAGGGTTTGGCCACTCCACCCTGCCACAGATTTTGAACAACATCCGTGCCCGTCTGCTTCCTGCTCCAACAGAAAATTACAAAACCCAGCCACAGATCCATAGTATTGCACGTCTGCCTGCTCCGTCACTATAGGACTCTCCCAGATGACGGCATGACTCAGGGATTCAAAGTTGGCTCAGCATCTGCCTGGATATCAGAGTGTTACAAACATTAACAGGAAAATGTCATTGAGAATCGCTTTTGGTTTAAGCAGCTTGTTGCCACTGTGTGAATGCAGTAAAACTCCAATGTACTGTTTTATGGAAAATTTGTTTTATCTTTTACTGCAATTATAAGGTGACTTTTGTACCACTTTGTTAGTTCTTAGCTGCTTCTGGAACAACATTTTCAGATTTCAAGGTTAGGTATACAGTTAGGTGTTTTTAAGAAAATTGCCACAGTTTTATAAAGATTAGTTCTAACCCTGCTCCAAAAATACTACACCTCTAGTTGTCCGACTTGTTGCAAAATTGTCTTTAGATTTGACTGTTTATTGCTTCATGTTTTGACAGCCATTTTAGCTGAACCTACGCTGCAGGAAAGTGTTTGAAATGTTCTGACAATGCCCGAATTTCATTAGAGGAAATATCAAGACATTGCACAGTGTGAGCATGGCTGTGTCCAAAATCGCATACTTCCATACTATATAGTACGCTAAAAACAGTATGCGAGCCGAGTACTATGTCCGAATTCATAGAATTCGAAAATCAGTATGCGAGAAGTACCCGGATGACCTACTACTTCCGGCGAGATTCTGAAGTGTGCTCCCATGCACGCTAAGCTATGATGCCCCGCGAGAAATTCATGAATGGGAGTGAAGCGACGCAACTCACGCGGGTAGGTCACGTGATCATGACAAAATGGCGGATGTAGTACATTAGTACGATATAGTAATACTGCTCACATTCATTCTGTATAGAACGAGTTAGAACGGTTAGATTAGTCTAACCGAGTAATACATTTAAATTCAAATGCAGTACCTACTGAGTAGTAGGCGGTTTCGGATGCAACCCATGGCTTTATCAAACTTGCCTCCAATGATCCTGAAGACTCTTATTACTTGGTTCTGGTGGACAATTCTGCAGGATAGTGGGCTTCCAGGGGCTAGTTGTTCAGAAAGTTTAATCTGGATCAGAATGGTCTGGATTTGAAAATCCTATATTTTGCTATGCAGGGTCAGGTGATTCTTCTTAATTTTGTGTCAGATTTTCAAAGTACTAATTGGTTTGTCACACTACATTCCAGATTAACACTTACATTTTTGGATTTGTAGTACTCTAAATATAATCATATTTCAACAGTTTTATGTTCTAGCTATGCTCAGTGGTTAGCAGTGTCACCTCACAGCAAGAAGTTTTGATGTGGAGTTTGCATGTTCTCCCTGTATTCGAGTGGGTTTCCTCCAATTGCACCAGTTTCCCCCACAGTCCAAAGATATGCGGTATAGGTGAATTAAACCAGCTAAATGTGAGAGTGTATGAGTGTTTCCCAGTACTGGGTTGCGGTGGTAACGGCATGAGCTGCATAAAGCATATGCTGGATAAGTTGGCATTTGATTCCGCTGTGGTGACTCCTGATAATTAAAGGGACTAAGCCGAAAAGAAAATGAATGAATTAATGTTCTAGCTATGAAACAAAACAACAGGTAGTACATGTATGTTCAATGTGGGGTCACAAAGGTGCTTTTTTTTCAGTAAAACAATACAAATATTACCTTTTTCAATTTAATTTCAAGACATAAACAGAGAATCCAATCCAGATCAAACCCAAGATTGGATTGGATTCAGAATTTTCTTTTAAGCAACCAGTTTTTTAAAGATTTGATTCAATCCTATGGCTGAAATCCGATTATTTCCAGAAGATGAATTAGAAACTACTGTATTTTGGATTGTATATAGGTAAGGGTATGGAAAAAGGTTTAGGATTGAGATTGTATTGTTATCTTCACATTGCAAACAGCAGAGAGAGAGAGAGAGAGAGAGAGAGTGAGACACAGTAGTATGTTGCTATACCTGAATAGGCCCCAGCTGTAGGGCGCAGTTAAAATTTCAATGTACTCTCTCTCTCTAAGTAACTGGTGACAAAAGCAACTGCTGAGCCCAGCCTTTTGTTTTTGTTCTCCCAACAAAGTGCACAAGCCAACCTCCCCCGGTGTTACTACACTGGGGACATGCCTGCGCTACTGAAATCCATCAACTAGAGGAGGCATAAGCTACTGACAGACCTGAGAGTTGCCTGGAAACTGCTTCATAGCCTAGACGTGAACTGAGAGATTTTGGTATTCAGTGTAGCTCTCGCTGTTCGCAGTCTCATTCCTGCTGCAGTGCTTATCTGGTCTTGAAAGCATTCTTTCCTCCTGTGATCAGATCTCTTTCTCCCTCTTTTCTCCATCCATACTTATGTTTTCATTCTCTTGAGCAGCAGATGTTTTATTGGTTGGTGAAAGATTTTTTTTGTAGTGATTTGAGACTGAATGTGATGACTACATTTTGTGAGGTGCTGAGATCATGTTCTAAAACTAGTCAGGTGCTTATTTGTATGCAGTTTACATACAGTAGTCAACATTTGAAGTGGATAAATAACGTTTAAATCTATGGATCAACCCCTGTTCTTGTCTTAGGACGATCCACTTCAGATGTTGACTACTGTATACAACTGTCTTCTAAGAAATGAAACTTGCTCTTATACAAATTGTGAACAAAAGTGATTCAAAGTGCACAAGCTAAAATATGTTGGGTAATGCAATAGAAGTACATGTAGCATTTGCAGCTACGTTTTTTTGCTACACCTATTTGCATTAGGTGTGAGTGTTAGGGCGTACTCGCACTATGCTATCCGAACCGTGCCCAGGCCCCTTTCCCGGATCGTTTGAGAAGTGTGAGTGCTCTGAACCGGGCTCAGGCACGGTTCACCTGGCCGGCCCTGGCCCGTTTGGAAGAGGTGGGCCTGAGCGCGGTTCACTTGGGCTCAGGCGCGGTACGCTTGCGCCTAAGCCCGAAACTAAAAGCAAGACGTAACTTTTAAGGGACTGTTTGATATGGATTAACTAATTATTCGTACTGTTCAATGAACACAAACTGTTGTAGTTTATTAAAGACGCAAACCCCTCACTGCACGACAGCTGCACCTTCAGCAAACCTCCTAATTCCTGCAGCAGTAGGAGTTTATGAGCGTCAAAAGTGGCTGATCTATTCGGCGAAATATTCGACCGCGTGTCTTCGCATATCAAACGACTTAAACGATATAACTAAAGAAATCTCCTCTGTGCTGAGCGAAAGCGCTTACTGAACAGCGCATCATCGATGATGTAAGCGTGCCCAGGCCCGAATGTAATGTGAGTGCGGGCCGTCTGGGGAGACGGGAGGGGGGACAAGCGTGCTTTGGCCCGATTCAACGCAACTGTACATAGTGTGAGTACGCCCTTAGGGTGCTTTCACACCTGTAGATCGATTGTTTTGTTCCGAAAAAGGGAATACAATTGTTAGTGTTGCTCTTTGTTCTTGGTGCGGTTTGCTTTCACACGGCAAAACTCAGCGGTTATTTTCAATTATGACGATGAGCAATAAGACATATAAGCGAGAAGTTGTGCTGTAATTTTAAATGGTGACACCCACAGACATAGTCACCAAATATATATCAGAGGTAAGACTTATTTACTAGCTGTTAGCTAGAATTATGGATTATAGGCTTTACATTATAGAGAGAAATAATAAAAAAACCAAGACTGCAGTTCGGGCAATTTTCCTTACGGGGTAAACAGCGCTCAATCCTGCAAAATTCGCTAATTTAAACGGAAAATAATCCCAAAAAATGTAAATAATCTCACAAAACATCCAATTCCAAACCATATAATGAAATTATATTCATTTCAGTTTGCAATTAATTGTTTTGCATGACTTATAGATGTCGCATACACAAAAAATTACGTCTCACCTGCACCCTCACAATCATTACATTACATGGAAGGGTGGGGATAATTGTTTTGCAGGTTGTGCAGTAAGCAGACGCGGATGAAGCGCGAGTGCTTTACATGTGAAGTCAATGCAAAGATTGGATTAGGCATCCTGTGGCGCGAATTAGGCGTTTTGTGCCCAGTGGAACAGACATATATTGTTTTGATAGAAGACCAAAATAAAGAAGCTTTATTTTTATGATTTGTCATTATCATTGTGTCAGATTGCAGACCTAGCATAGTAGGCTACCTAATATGGTATATACAGTAGAGTTGAAGTCAGAATTATTAGCCCCCCCTGTTTATTTTTTTCCCCAACTTCTGTTTAACGAAGAGAAGATTTTTTCAACACATTAGGTTAGGTTAACATTAATTAGGTTAACTAGACAGAATAGGGTAATTAGGCAAGTTATTGTATAACGATGGTGTGTTCTGTAGACTATCGATAAAATATAGATTAAAGGGGGCTAATAATATTGACCTTAAAATGTTTTTTTTTTAAATTAAAAACAGCTTTTATTCTAGCCGAAATAAAATCAAGTTCGATCAAGTTGAGACCACCTCATTCAGGCGATCTCGGACCGATTGTTTTAGTGCGAAACAGAGCATGGAGGAGGCAAACGCGCCATGTTCCGAACATAGTCTAGGTGTGAAAGCACTAAGACAATGATGTAGCCATACAATGAAAAGTTTCTGCTTTTGTTTTAGGAAACTCACTTTTACATGACAACATTTTAAAAAGATCCACATTTGTCTATCAAAGTGACCAAAAATCCTGTATTGTCTATGCCAGGTCAGTATTTGTTGCTAAGGCTGGGCGATTAATCCAAGGCAATATTCATGCATATTTTGCCAGTAAATCTGGATCTGTAATCCGCTGTAAATCTCCAGAAGCTGCTTTCAGATGGAGCAGTGTTAACTACACAGAGCCATAGTTCAGTGACAAGCTACGCATGAAAGTCTGTAAAAACTCACCTAACTCATCCCATAACTTCAGTCCAGTGTTTGAAATAAATAATTTCGTATAATGGTTCCATAGTTTTTATTAGTCACATTGAATAAATTAAAGCAGTTACAGCTGCTGTATGTAAGTTTTTTACTCTTCTAAAGCCATAAACATACCATAATATGTTTGCAAATATTTAAGAAACGTCAGTTATACTGCTTTTAAAATGTGCTTTCTGTGCCTGTCTTTGTTTTGGCCCCTTTAGCCCGCCCAATGCCAGTTTAGCCAAATTTTAAAAACAGCCATTCAGAAGCACAGAATAGTGCACTCACTGCACTCCACTGAAATAGTAAGGTTTATAATCTAATTAATATATATTAAACCACTTTAATGTTATTAAATGTACATGCTGAATCACTGATATGTGGCTTGCACTGAGTCACAGTTCTGAAGTTCAATTTCAAATGGTTTATTTTATTTTCAAGATCTGAGGTGAACTATCTGCTGCTGCTTTCAGTAGTATGGCAATAAATGTCATGTGAAATGGCATTCAAACTCACATTATCAGCATTTAACACTGAATAAAGAACATGAGGTTAGGGATGCACCGATCCCGATACTTGGATCGAATATCGGTTCGATATCGAATATTTTTGCTGGATCGGGTATCGGCCTGCTGGTACCGTTCCAAATCCGATCTTGCGCGTGCGCTGTATTTTGTGTAATTTATAAGCCAACAAAAGCCACGAAGGAAACCTATTATAAAAGCACTAGAAAGTTGCAAGCAGACCTGCTATATCATAAATGTTTTGAAGCCATTCTATAGTTTAATGTGAAGCACAGATGAATATTCATGTGGTTAAATTCATGTTCACTTCAGCGCTTCCCACCGCTGCGCCTGTCAATCATTTTCCATTCATTCACAATTCAAACTGCGTGTCGCGTTCATGACAGCACGAAAAACTTTCTCCAAGACTATTTGTTCTTGTTAGTTTAAATAATCAGTGTGGAAATGCATTTAGTTTTGCATTAAATGGGTTAATTTTGACCTGAAACAGAGATCATTGCTGTTTCTAAATCACGCGCAGTGTCTGTTAGATCAGCAGATCGCATTCACAACACTGGAGTAGCGTTAGCCAGCCTATTATCTCCGCTTCTAACACAAAGTAGGCCTACCTGAAACTTTAAATTAGAAAAGGCTCAATAATCATTGGACATCCTCAACGCACTGATTTCTCCTCTTTGTGCTGCTGTTTTGGAAGTGTCTGTATACCGGAGGGCTGCGCGCTGTGTCTCAGTGATGCAAGCGCTTCATTCAGGCACCAGCTGCACAGACGCGACATGCGCCGCTCCGTAAGATTATTCTTATAATAGGCTAAGTTTATGTTATTATGTTCCTTCCGCGAATGTTTGTTCCTTCTTATGTTTGAAAAGTTTGTAAAGCCTGGCTCATTGTGGTTTAGTTGATTAAATTATTAAAAGTGAAAATGACGGCCCGGGGGGCATATGAATTGTCATTAACAGAAAAGTATTTAGCCTAATATAGGCTACTCTGAAACTGTGAATATTTCGCTTTAATTTTATATATATATATATTAACATTTTATTTAACAGACCAGTTTGTCAGATTGTGCACTAAAGCATATAAGGGGACCTTGTTTTGAACTTCACATCAAATATTCTTGTTTATTTTGTAGATAACTGACCAACAAAAATACATTAAACAAAACCAACAAACTATACCAAACGAAATTCGTTTAAAACAGATAATTTTTCAGACAAAAAATTATTTTACAGACATGCTTTCAGTTTCTCCATCTCACGCGGCTATAGGCGAGGGAACGTTTATTAAGTAAAACTGGCCTCAGACGGTTTAGTTTAGTCTGCTTCAAACCTGCAGGAAAATATCATGCTTTGCTAAAAGGCTGATTGTTTTACCAATGATTAGGGTCAATAGTGGTAGCCTATTACAGATTTCAAAGAAAAATCTGAATATAAAATTAAAAAGGAAACATAGGCTGGACCACATCAGATCAATGTCATAATGAATGCTCAAATAATGTAGTCCATAGTTTATAGCAAGCATCATATTTAGTTAAATTGTGCCATCTGTCATCTACAGTAGCCCTATAGGTCTGTTATTTTTACTGAAGAAGATATATTATTTGAGTTAATCAGCAGAACTATAGAAACCATATTATGTTAATAAAAAAATAATAATAATAAACAGCTCAATATCAAGATCGGATCGGTATCGGTCGATACTCAGAATTTTAGTATCGAGATTGGATCGGTTTCAAAAAAATGGTATCGGTGCATCCCTACATGAGGTGTACCTGAGGTAATCATTGTCAGTTTTCTGTTGTTCAGCTGCAAGAAATAGAAACCATTTCTAAAATAGAAAATTTTAGGTGTTGGTTAGGACAAAAACTCTTTTAATATGGAGAATATCCCTATCGCGTGCTGTTGCTTTTATTTAGAAAACTATTTAAATCAGCTTTTAGGCTCAAGAGAGGCTCCTGTTCATGTCGTCAATCTGGCAACCTGTGCTTTTGTGTTTTGAACCAAGAGTGCAATACCTAGTTCAACCACTGAGTGTCAAACTTACATACTGCGCTTTTAAATCCTCTGCTTTGTTAGATTTCCTGACCGTGACTCTTCTTCTTTGTGTTTGTGTAGTTTCTGTGCGAGAGCGCCATCTATCCTTTGGAGAAGATTTACTTGTGATCACAGAGCTGTGCTTCCCTGACAGTATGTGCACAAGAATTGCAGCTTTTGCTGAAACACAATCTGAATTTATTTTAAATAATTGTGCAGCTCTATTTGGTGTGGTCACCTTGTAAACAATACCTTCAGGGAAGTGACTGCAGTTGGCGACTCAGCACTGATATGTATGTAGAATATGTTGTGTGTGTAAGATGCGTCTTCGCTGTTGCTTTGTAACGTGAAGTAGCATTATCAAACACTTGAGCAAGCACTTTGAGACTCTTGCTTTCAGGTATGCACAAGGACACGACAGGGCCATTTTCAAATGTATGCATTTTTGGTTACAAATACGGTGTTGTCATTTAAACTAACAGGCCAAATGCATAAAAAGTTTCCTGTTTTTGACTGAAACATTGTTGTGTAAACGGCCCCCCTATGTAAAGCGTCATCTTCTATGGTCAACTACTGTTGTGGCAGACAGTTTGAGAATGTTGCTCAGCAAGTCTGTTAATGTGAAGCAACACCACTAGGCAGAAATTCAGGAATGGCCCTTCTCTGAGAAAGATATATGTGATTCTGCTTTAGGACCTGGACACGATAAAATGGCTAAAATCAACGTAAGTTGGCTAGCGTCTACTGTTTGAAATTGAGATTTATATGCTGTCAACCTAGGCTCCACGCAAGATCAGAGCAAATGAAAACTGTTTTGTGTTGTTGCCAATGGCATAGTTATTGGTAATTAGCAGTAGAAAATGTTTGATTTATCAGCTTTAGACTGGAGTAGATAATACCACAGGACTCTAGCGCCAGGCTGTGAAAGGCCAGTGCTTGAATCACCCCTCAGGAATTGTCTGGTATTTTTGGCATTCAAGACATGAGAGCATTGTTGTTGTGCCTTTTTTTTCTTTTTCGTAATCAGGCTACTATAAATAGAGTGGTGTCCTGGACACTCCCAGAGACTTTTGGAGCATTTGACTGCAGCATCTCTGTTTGGTGGAACATGCTGGCAGGAGTAGTAAACGTTTTTGAGAATTCTAACATCAAAACCAATATGGTTGTTTGTAGTGTTTCCAAACCTCTTTTGATATCTTCATTCTTTGGATGTCAAGGTCAAACTTTGATGCTTTCGCATTTAAATCTAGCCATCATAACAATCATAAAGATTAAATTTACCACTGCGGGAAACTAGAGCACTTGTTCACTCTTTGTCCAACTGGTCATATCTCAGCAAGATACAGTTATAAAACATGTATGCTAATATATGACAACTACTAAATTCTGTTCTGTCCTATCTTACAGCACTCAAAATGCAGTTCAGACTTTGCCTAGAAAATATGCCATGCTCTTTTTTTATTTTAAAGACACATATGATGTTTTGATTGCTGCTGCAGCTACTTTGTACTTTAAGTGTTTACCGTGAATCTAATCAGTGCTTTCCAATGCATTTAAGCATATGCACTCACCGGCCACTTTATTAGGTACACCTGTCCAACTTCTCGTTAACATACATTTCTTATCAGCTGATCACATGGCAGCAACTCAATGCATTTAGGCATGTAGACATGGTCAAGACGATCTGCTGCAGTTCAAACCGAGCATCAGAATGGGGATGAAAGGTGACTTTGAGCGTGGCATGGTTGTTGGTGCCAGATGGGCTGGTCTGAGTATTTCACAAACTGCTGATCTAATGGGATTTTCATGCACAACCATCTCTAGGGTTTACAGAGAATGGTCCAAAAAAGAGAAAATATCCAGTGAGCGGCAGTTCTGTGGGCCCAAAGGCCTTGTTGATGCCAGAGGTCAGAGGAGAATGGCCAGACTGGTTCCAGCTGATCGAAAGGCAACAGTAACTAAAAAAAACACTTGTTACAACCGAGGTATGCAGAAGAGCATCTCTGAACACACAACTCGTCCAACCTTGAGGCGGATAGGCTACTGCAGCAGAAGACCACACCAGGTGCCACTACTGTCAGCTAAGAACAGGAAACTGACGCTACAATTCACTTAGGGATGCAACGATTATAAATTTTGGTTGTACGATTATAGTCTGAGAAATAATCACGGTTTCACGGTTATCACGATTATTATGCATTCATTAATTTCAAAACACTGCTAGTTTAGAAAATCACATGAAAACTCATATTTTGAAGTGTTATTTATTGCTGCTCAGTAAGCAATTAATACAGCACAAAATAATATTAAAAACAAACAATAGCCCATTTCTCTCTTTGTGCTTAAAAATATGTAAACTTTTGGACATTTAAACATACATAATTTTTACACTGTAAATAAATGACAGAACAATGAATAAATAAATAAAAAAAGGTATTTGTCTAATGCAGGGCTTGAAATGAACATTTTTACTTGGTAGCACTGTTGCTTCAAACTTCCAAAATTTTAGGAGCACCCACCAAAAATAAATGATCACCACTGCAAATTGTATATTACAGATTTATTGCATTTGAAAACAACATCACTCAGAACTAACAAAAACCAGAAACAACTAACTAATTCTGTAATCACTTATTGATATTTGTGCAATAATTCCAAAATGAATATAACATATTAATGATGTCGACATGGGCGTTGCTAGGCCTATTTTAGGTGGGCTGTAGCCCGCCTATATTTCTACTCAGCCCCCCTAAAACTTTTGCGATTAGCTCAAACTGTACACTAAATTATCGCCTCAGTCCCCTGTAAATTTGATTAAAAAAACGGCGGCAGAATTTGGCTCCTCCCCGTCTTTTGTTTTTCATTTGATCGGCAAACCACAGCAAGGTGTGTGTTTATTGATAAATTGTTATAATATCTGCTTATCTGCAGTTCTTTGATATAGATTATCACCTGTATCTCAATGTCACGGAGGAGCAGTCGGGTTTTCACGGCGTTCACCTCATCAGCACAGCTGTTTCCTTCAGCAAAAAATGTAACTCTTAAACTCGTAACTCTCAAAATGAACTACCAATATTGAACATTTTACAGTTCATGTGGCGTTAACTATACCATACAGTCTTGCACAGAAAGGATTAAACACAGTGACAGAACCACTTGGAGCAGGGGTGTCCAAACTCGGTACTGGAGGGCCGGTGTCCTGCATAGTTTAGCTCCAACTTCCTTCAACACACCTGCCTGGAGCTTTTTAGTATACCTAGAAAGAGCCTTGATTAGCTTGTTCAGGTGTGTCTAATTGGGGTTGGAACTAAAATACCCTGGACACCCGCCCTCCAGGACCGAGTTTGAGCAGCCCTGACTTAGAGAATGTACTCGTTTTAACTGTCACTGAGTCACTGACAGAGATAAAAACATAAAGTATTGTCTAGTATTAAAAAAATACTTTTTATTTATTATTATCATTCAGATCGACAAAAATGTGAATTAGCCTGTAAGTTTAAAAATATATATTTATATGTATGTCATTTAATTAGAAAAGTGGCAGTTTATTTATGTAATACACGGAAACAAAAAATGCACTTAAATATAGAAAGTGGTTTTTACTACAGTAAACAAAGGGGTTGACCTTTTTGGCTTATTCAGAACTTAAATGGTTATGTTTATATATATAAAAATGTTTTACCCTATAAGGAGCTGAGCCCCCCTAAAATGAAAATCCTAAAATCGCCCCTGGATGTCGATGACAACAATAATATACTAACAATGAATAACATTATCATGCTGCCCTAAATGTGCTTGAATGTGAGTTATCTGCTATAAAAAGTTCTACTGTTACATTATGAAAAAAAATCTAGGGTTTGCATCAAACAAAAATGAAGCATTGCAGTAAGAAATATAGATTTTGCACTATTGTTTTTATATGCATGTCAATTTAATAACCAGAAAGATCGGACAAAAGAAAGAAAAGTCTTACTTCTACTACTCTTTTAAAAGTTTTGGTTTGGGTTTGTGTCATTTTAAATGATCAGTCTTGTTATGCGCTGATTTACACTTTTCTGTGTTTGAACACAGAAAAGTGTAGGAGCCGACCCAATATATGAGCGGCGCAGAGCATATGGTTCTCGCGATGACAACCTGCATCCGTTCTTTGTCATGACTCTTGAGCCGAAGTTTCAGTATGAACTTAGTAAAGTCGAGCTTTTTTGGCAAAGAGATCTATATACTGTTAGATTTTATATTTAGCGGACATTTGTGCTGAACACGCAGTGAATACAACGCATCGTGATGCGGGTCATTAAACAGCTGATCCACCGAGTCTTTCAGCACCCTCTCCGAAATCACTCGATTGATCTCGGCTCAACATTCACCGCATGATCGCTCTCATTGGCGCCAATATTTGCCACTTTAAGTGGCCTTGCAAACCTGTGTACTTTTCATTGCTTCTTCCTTACTTCAGCCGTTTACAGTTCCCGCGGTCACAAAAGCCCCCATCTCAACTAGTGCACGTGAAAAGCGTGAGCGCGTTGCGTCGCGTGCGCGTCCCTCCATTGGAAATAATGAACTTACACGAGCTTGCCTTAGTTAATAGCCTCAGTCATAGTTAATGCAGTGTGCGTGGTTATTAGTCTCGGTGTACAAACCAGCGCACAGTTGGCATACCTTTGTTTAGTGACTGATGTTTTGTTCTGTGCAGAAACGCGGTGTTGAGAAGCCTTTGCGAATAATTAACCGTGACGAATTAAAGCGCGGTTAATAGTGAAACCGGTTAATCGTTGCATCCCTACAATTCACACAGGCTCATCAAAATTGAACAATAGAAGATTGGAAAAACGTAGCCTGGTCTGATGAGTCTTGATTTCTGCTGCAACATTCAGATGGTAGGGTCAGAATTTGGCATCAAAAACATGAAAGCATGAATCCATCCTGCCTCGTATCAACGGTTCAGGCTGGTGGAGGTGGTGTAATGCTGTGGGGGATATTTTCTTACTAATTGAGCATCATGTCAACGTCACAACTTACTAAAGTATTGTTGCTGACCATGTCCATTCCTTTATGACCACAGTGTCTTCCAGCAGGATAACACGCCATGTCATAAAGCTTGAATCATCTCAGACTGATTTCTTGAACATGACAATGAGTTTACTGTACTCAAATGGCCTTTACAGTCATTAGACCTCAATCCAATAGTGCACCTTTGGGATGTAGTGAAACGGGAGATTTGCATGGATGTGCTGCCGACAAATCTGCAGCAACTGCATGATGATATCACAGTGTTTCCCCTAGGTTTACAATTTTTTTTTTTTTGGATGGGGGGTTAAAATGCACATCTATAAATCTAATACTTCTTTACTCAAAGGAAATAGGCCTATACACTACTTCTTATAGCAATGAGTGTATTACAAGAAGTTATATTATTAAATATTTATGTTAAAAAGTTATCTAATAATTCCAGCGTGCTTTTAGTGAACTTGCAATATTGTCAAAACACAGAACTTTCAGTTGTTATATGTAAAAAGGCCTAAATATATGCAGGACCTGTCCAATAATTTGCTCGTCTCCAACTATTGACAGCAGATCTGTCAATGAGAGAGAGCGAGAGAGAGAGGAATTTGCACTCGCGATATCTTTACTGCTTTATTCATTTAACCTAACAAATGTAATGCTTAGACCCAGGGCTTAATTTGTGCACCTCATTTTACTGACGTATCTGAAGAGCGGGAGGAATGCGGGACGTATTTGAGGACCGGGCAGGAGACGCGCGATTTTCCCCAAGATTTTCATTTGTTTGCGGGCATCCGGGAGTCTCTATGCATTTGCGGGAGACTTGGGATGTCTGCATCTGCATATATTTTAGCTGCTGTGAAGCGAGCGCAGAACAGAAATGACATGCTGTTGTGTAAATAAGATATTACATATGGCTATTTAGCTTGTTTATTAAAAAAAGTTGTGATCTGGCGCTATATATATATAAAATACAATTAACGTGACTTCAAGGGGGGCAGGTACAGCCGTTGGGAGGGTGGGGTTCCCCCCCTTATATAGTGGTAGGGGAAACACTGTATCATGTCAATTTAGACCAAAATCTCTGAGGAATATTTCCAGTACCTTGTTGAATATATGCCACGCAGGATTAAGACAGGTTTGAAAGCAAAAGGGGGGTCCAACCCGGTACTAGTAAGGTGTACCTAATAAAGTGGCCGGTGAGTGTATATAAGCATCTATAAAATATTGCATTATAATCAGGAATTATAATTACACACATTATCTGTAGCTTTTAGTATTTGTGATATATTTTTTATTATGTTATTATAAGATAAATTTTAGGAGGTAAATATGTTTGGGAAGTTAGCCTAATGCTGCATTTCAAAATCCCAATTGATTGTTCTTATTTGTTCTTATTATTTATTATGTTGATCTGGACATGTTCTTGACATATTTTGTAAGATTTGGCCATTAACTGCATGGCATCTAAAATAGGGCTTTGTCTTCTGAAGAATTAATGTGTGTATTGTAGAATTGGTATGGATTTCTGGCTCTGTATGCTGTTGTTTGGATTGGCACTAAACGTTTTATTGAGCTCTTTGTGCTTCTGGTAGCTGGTATCAAATTATTTCCCTGCTGGACACTCAATGGTTGGCTTGTCCAGTTGGTTAAATGAACCGAGCCAGTTCACTAGGTTTGAGACGGATATAATTGAGCTAGTGTAATTGGAGCATGCTTGAAATATTGATCTATGAGAGGATGTGGGGAATCCCATTGACTGCTGCCAAACAACAGACACTGACAGCAACACTTCTGCGACAGCGCTAGTGAGGATGAGAGCATGACTTTCTCACAATTTTGTTACATCATCAAATAATAATTGAAAATTAAGTAAATAATTGAAGTATATATATGAGCATATTCTAAGATGAAGTTCTATTATTTATATATATATTAAAAAAAAAAAATATATATATATATATATAAAAGATAATCTATATATATATGTATGTATGTATAAGTCTGTCTGTCTGTCTGTCTGTCTCTTTCTTTTATCTATCTATATCTGTCTGTCTGTCTGTCTCTTTCTTTTATCTATCTATATCTGTCTGTCTGTCTGTCTCTTTCTTTTATCTATCTATATCTGTCTGTCTGTCTGTCTCTTTCTTTTATCTATCTATATCTGTCTGTCTGTCTGTCTCTTTCTTTTATCTATCTATCTATCTATCTATCTATCTATCTATCTATCTATCTATCTATCTATCTATCTATCTATCTGTCTGTCTGTCTGTCTGTCTGTCTGTCTGTCTGTCTGTCTGTCTGTCTGTCTGTCTGTCTGTCTGTCTGTCTGTCTGTCTGTCTGTCTGTCTGTCTGTCTGTCTGTCTGTTTCTTTTATCTATCTATATCTGTCTGTCTGTCTGTCTGTCTGTCTCTTTCTTTTATCTATCTATATCTGTCCGTCTGTCTGTCTGTCTCTTTCTTTTATCTATCTATATCTGTCTGTCTGTCTGTCTGTCTGTCTGTCTGTCTGTCTGTCTGTCTGTCTGTCTGTCTGTCTGTCTGTCTGTCTCTTTCTTTTATCTATCTATATCTGTCTGTCTGTCTGTCTGTCTGTCTGTCTGTCTGTCTCTTTCTTTTATCTATCTATATCTGTCTGTCTGTCTGTCTGTCTGTCTGTCTGTCTGTCTGTCTCTTTCTTTTATCTATCTATATCTGTCTGTCTGTCTGTCTGTCTGTCTGTCTGTCTGTCTGTCTGTCTGTCTGTCTGTCTGTCTCTTTCTTTTATCTATCTATATCTGTCTGTCTGTCTGTCTGTCTGTCTGTCTCTTTCTTTTATCTATCTATATCTGTCTGTCTGTCTGTCTGTCTGTCTGTCTGTCTCTTTCTTTTATCTATCTATATCTGTCTGTCTGTCTGTCTCTTTCTTTTATCTATCTGTCTGTCTGTCTGTCTCTTTCTTTTATCCATCCATCCATCCATCCATCCATCCATCCATCCATCCATCCATCCATCCATCCATCCATCCATCCATCCATCCATCCATCCATCCATCCATCCATCCATCCATCCATCCATCCATCCATCTCTCTCTCTCTCTCTATATATATATATATATAAACTTTTTAGGGGTTGCACCGACTAATCGACTAGTCGACTTGATGCTTTTTGGTTGACATGCTCTGCAGATCATGTGTCTTTTGGCCTGAACTACTTGACCGCTTTACACACTAAGGTGGATCACTGAATGAAACTGCCCTCGTATTATTTAAAGTGATTTTTAAAATGTTATTTTTCTTATGTCAGCGTCAAATATTCCAGTGAACTTTGAGTGAACTTTAAATCATCAAACAGATGCCAGTTAGATCGCTCCATGCAAATACCCTAGAGCATATGCTAGCCAATCACGTTTATGCAACCCTGGAAATGTAATGTTCTTGGCTGTTGCCATTTGCGAAGCATAGACGCGGACATATTTTGTGAAAATATCGCCGTTAATCTATCCTCAAAGTTGGGTTGGCAGCTGGGTCTATTCTACGCAAGCTATGATGACTTTTACCTTGATATTTTAGCGCAGATGTATACCTGACCGGTGAGCCGTCTGACAAAAAAGTGCCCTTCTGAATCAAGTCAGCTGGATGCCTGACTTTAACTGCAGTTCGGCAGTTTCACTTTAACTCACGAACATTTCATTCATGCCCCGTGACAAACTGGGGTATTAGATGCAAATAAGGAGTAAGGACTGGTGAGAGTGTTATGGAATTTAATAACGCACACCAAATGGAAAGAAAAAAAACTTCGGCATTTCGCGATGTGTGTGTGTGTGTGTGTGTGTGTGTGTGTGTGTGTGTGTGTGTGTGTGTGTGTGTGTGTGTGTGTGTGTGTGTGTGTGTGTGTGTGTGTGTGTGTGTGTGTGTGTGTGTGTGTGTGTTTGCATCTGTGTGTGTGTGTGTGTGTGTGTGTTTGTGTGTGTGTGTGTGTGTTTGCATCTGTGTGTCTGTGTGTGTGTGCGGTCCTTAACTGACAGCCGCATTTGTGGATCTTGTTGGAAAATATGGCAAAAAGTTCTACATGACTGTAATACTTTGATATTATATATATTAAGTAAATATTGTAATGTTGTATTGTGATATTGTAAATATCGTGTTGTAAATAAAATAATACATTGCAAATTTGTAACATGATATTGTTAACTTAAACAGTTAAAAAAATGTAGGAAAGGCGAAAAAGGAATATAAATATTGTACTAAAAATGGCAACAAAACAAATTGAAACTAATTAACTATGAATATATATATTCAGTATGGTAATGGTTTTATGTTTAATAATAAATGAATACAGATTTTTATTGCTTGGCAATGTAAATTACCAGCACTATGAGATACAGCACTATTTGTTTGGCTATTGTTTTTTTTTTTATGAAGACTGCAAGTTCTTTTCCCACTATTTTGACACATGTTAGGACTATTTTTACATAACTCACTACCACGTTAAAATACCACATGATATTTTAATAAAATATCTAATATAATATTTTACAGTAAACCTGTAAAAGTTTCATTCTGATCTGAATTAATTTTTGAACTGTCTAATTTAATGGCCAACAATTTGTCATCACTCCAAAATAAAAATTCACAGATTCACTTTTTGTCTTATGCATTTTTAAAGATTTTAAAATAGGCATGCATCCAATTTTGACTAATAACTATCCACCGAAATTGCAGATTTTTAATTTTTTTTTTGCCCAAAATAGAAAAACATAAAAAATATGAGCCAAAAAGGATTTGCTATACCAGACTGCTCAGTAATTTACAGTGCTCTGATTTCACTTTCCCTTCAGCAACTGTCACTGAACGATGTGAAGTAGCTTTCACACCAGAACCAGAGACCACAGTGCTATGAAACCCATTCATTTCAATGGCTTTTGCCTGGCAAGGGGAGTTTGTTGCTGCAGAGATTAAAGTGCAAGCGCAAAGAAGCTGATCATCAATTAGCTTGCACATGCTGTGCAGCCAAAGTTCAAAATAGCTCAATCTTTAGCTCATGTAAATGTTACTAATGCACAGTATAATTTATGCATAATACGCACATACTCAACAGACAAAAATGTTCAAAGTTTGCTTAAGTAATAAGCAGAAAGAACATTTTTATGTAATATACTTGTTCCTGCTGCTTACAGTAGCGCTACTGTGTCATGACAATGCTGGAAATAATTACGCTTCTTCATTGTCAATACAATTGACAATTATTTTATTGCGTTGTGTATTTTTTTGAATAAGAATAATTTACAATATTGGGTTAAAATGTAAAAAATCTTACAAAATTACTTTATTTAATAACTATTTATTTATTATATATAATAAATAATTAAAACAAAGCATTTTCTGTTTTGGTTTTCGGCCAAGTGCATTCAGAATTTTCGGCTTTGACCCAGAATTTATGACCCAGAATACACCTTATGTATAAGTGCAGTTTTTTTTTAATTAAAATATTTTTGAATCAGCATAACAACTAGAATTTATTTGGTTCCTTTTACAAATATTAGAGCGAATACATAATTATTTAAAAAGCATAGCCAAAATATATTAGTTTACCTATGACGTCAGATGGCGTTAGTTGATTCTATTTTACTCACTGTATACCATGTTGTATAGTTGTATAGATGTTTTAATTCTCAGATTACACTGGTGCTTTCCAGTTGTGAAAAGTTGAACAACAAACTTACAATTTTTTTTGACTATAACATCTGATTATATTTTGATTATTGAACATAATTATTGAACAATTATGTGAAATTGTCTTAGCATATGCTAATATCTTTGGTTTCAATGACTAACAGTAGCCTGAGGGCCAACATACAGTGCTAACCACAATGTGTGACAAGCTCTCTAATGAGTGGCACACATGCAAGTCTCGACTTATGTCAGGCGTGTTTCATCCATGTACTCTGTCAATAGTGGAATTGATTAAGGCCTGAAGGGTCTGACCTGAGGAAACCTCTGGATCAGTCATGAACTCCGAGCTTTTCATGCTCACGCAACAGTATAAATCTTTCTCACACCACTGTGACCAGACAGCAGCTTCAGAATTGTAAATCAGGATTGTTTGGAACCCTGGAGTCATTTTTTGCACCCGCTCTTAAAATGAGTAAAGGGAGGAATTATGTGAGTAAAGAGGGTTCGTGATCGGGGTAGAAATGTTGTTGTCTGGAGGCTGAATCTCATGTCTGGGACTGCACTGCTCTGCAGCCGATGGGCAGCTCAGTTTAGCTGCTGGTGATTCAGCTGTTTGCCTCGACTTGTGCTCCTCCAGATTCTTTCAGATCTGACCCCCGACCTGCCATTAGGCGTGTGTATTTTTCATGTTAAAATGCATTAATATACTGTTGGCAGTTTAAAAGGCAATTATAAATCATTCACTCAATGATTTTGACATTGTTTGTTGGGCTGCTCAAACATGGCAACAGTCAGTACAAATAAAATGTTTGAATATTATTATTTCTTAGACGCATTTTACTTGGCAATAAAGTCATACTTTATTTTACCTGTGTTAGACATGGGTTTATAAAAAGGGTACAACCAGGATTATTATCAATAACAATTATGTTATACAATTATATGAAATAATTCTGAATTATATATAAAATGTATCATTTTTAAATAAATTATTTTTTGGCGTGTGTAGTTCTCCAGCGATCCGTAGCCGCTAGATCGCTGGTGATCATAACAAATGGCATTTGTTTTTCAACATTCTCCAACCAGCGGAGGATAAGTAAATAATGACAGAAATTTCAATTTTATGTGAAATATCCCTTTATAATCTGAATATTAGATGGAAAAACTTTCGAACAGTTTTGGAACAACTTGATGGTAATATATTTTTTTTTTGTATAATGTTTCTTTAACTAAACAAAATGTTTAAAGGCCAATGTTTTTGTTTTGTTTTTCAGAAATAGTAAGTAAAATTTAAGTGCGTTTTGTTTTCGTTAAAACAAGCTAAATAATCTGTGGGGTAAGTAAAATAATATTTTTTCAAACCAGAAACCAGATTATTTTACTATCCCCACTTACAGATTATTTAGCTTGTTTAAATAAAAAACACACTTAAATTTTACTTACTATTTCTGAAAAACAAAACAATATTTTTAATGTGTCTAGAAAATGCTTTATGATTAAAAATCTGTGTGAAATTAACATTTACAATGTTTATTTTCCTAGTGTAAATTGTTTTGATAGATTAAAAATTGATTCAATGTTAAGTTGATCCCACAAAAAAGATTTGTTTTGTTTGTTTTTGCATTTTAAGTGGCGTTCCTTCTCTGTTGACGTCAGTTTGACTGCTTCAACTACATAGCAAAACGCTAGCTGCTGTTAAGAAATCTTTCAAAAAAGGTGCCTCTCAACGCAAAAAGCATGTTCGGTGTGATCGGCCCTTAAGGGGGAGAATTGGTATTGGGCCTCAGTATTCTCTTTCTGTTGTAAGCACATCAACATGCTGAAATAAATGTCTTAGCAATTTCTGGTTCATGTTCATAAATGTTTAGATATTTGGTCTTGAAACAAGACAAAACTCGAAGTAATAAAAGCAATTTTTAAAATAAACAAAAACAAAACTAGTTTAAAAGCTTAGTGAATCAGTGCTGTCATTCTCCACAGCACTGACAAGGAGAACAAAAATGTGCACTTAAAGACTGTTCTAACAGAGTTTGCATGCCTCATTTACTTTTCACAGGCATACGGTATGTTAAAGTTCTTCTTTTAACCATTTTATTGATCAGACTGCTGAGAACAAGACCTCTTGAATCTTCAACTGAATATTTCTGCTCTGTGGTCAAGTTTGTAGTTTTTGATTTGTCTCATTCTGCTCGTTTTAATTTTAAGAATGTTAAAGTACCGCTTTATGTTCAGCATCACACTCGTGTCTGTCTTCACCGTGGATAAACATTTGTTTTCTACAGTCAAAGATTCTTGGAGAGTTTCATGAAATTTCCTCAGCTTCTCCCTTTATGAGCCATCCATTGTGTTTAAAATTGTACTTGGATATGGTTTTAAAGAGTCGGTTTCTTTGAATGTGTTATAGTCACAGACAACAGCAGTTAAATGTGTTGTTGACAATGGCAACAAAGGAGCTAGACAGAAAAAGCACCCGAGTCTTCTTTTAATCACAGTTCAAGTCTCAAACAACTGCCATGAGCGCATATCTGAATTCTCAAACAGTCAGTATCATGTCTAGACTTTCTCTTGCCCATTGGAAATTTCTGAAACTCTGAAAACAGGGCAGAATCAGAAGAGGATGGGAGCGTGAGGGTTTTGCACTTTTAAGCTATACAGTGGTCCCTCGTTAATTGCGGTAATTACCTTCTAAATATAACCTCTAATAGGTGAAATCCGCAAAGTATTCATTCATTCATTTTCTTTTCGGCTTAGTCCCTTTATTAATCTGGGGTCGCCACAGCGGAATGAACCGCCAACTTATCCAGCATCACTTATCCAGCATGTGTTTTACGCAGCGGATGCCCTTTCAGCTGCAACCTATCACTAAGGAACACCCATACACTCTCATTCACACACATAGACTACTGACAATTTTAGCCTACCCAATTCACCTGTACCGCATGTCTTTTGGACTAGTGGGGAAAACTGGAGCACCCGGAGGAAACCCACGCCAATGCTGGGAGAACATGCAAACTCCACACAGAAACGCCAACTGACCCAGCCGAGGCTCGTAACAGCGACCTTCTTGCTGTGAGGCGACAGCACTACCTTCTGCGTCGCCCCATCCGCGAAGTAGTCAGCTTTATTTTTTACAATTATTATAGATGTTTTACGGCTGTAAACCCCCTCACTACACACTTTATAAACTTTTCTCAGACAGAAAACTGTCTTGTTTAAACTCTCTCAAAGTTCAAATTTTCATAGAAAAATAAGTCCAGCATTATAGAATGAAACCAAAGATCAAAACCTCTTCTCAGAACCAAACATTCATCGCTGTCAGCAAAAGGTTCATGATGATTTTTAGCTTTTGTGTGGATAATGTTGGCATCCATGTTCTTTTTCCTGCAGTCACCGATCCACAAAGCTAAAGCAGACTCCATCCTTAAGGGGGTCGCATAGCGGATGCGCCGCGCACATGACAGTTGGAAGTAACACACACCAGACGTGCACATTCGCATGTTATTTAAAATGAAAGTTTGTTCAGATGGCGCTCTCTGTGTCATGGCAGAAATATGAACAGTGTCCTGAGTCGTAGCTGGGCACCACAGACAGCCGCTGACTTGCGGCACCGATGTGCGTACCCTGATATAAACCTATGTTTACAATTCCAAAATGCATGGCGTGGCGCATCCGGTGTGCGACCCCCACTTTACGATGGTCTTGCTTTGGACGGTTACAACCCTTGTTGGAACTCGCACTGCTAGCGATCGAAGATTTATGTTAATTTATGTTAATTCTGTACTGTACAGGAGAAACTGAGGAGATTGATTGACAATGGTCTACAGCAGGGTTGGGCAAACTTGATACTGGAGGGCCGGTGTCCCTGCAGACTTTTGCTCCAACCCTAATTAAACACACCTGCCTGCAGCTTTCTAGTGATCTTGAAGACACTGATTAGTGTGTTCAGGTGTGTTTGACTAGTGTTAAAGCAAAAGTCTGCAGGGACACCGGCCCTCCAGGATCAAGTTTGCCCATCCCTGGTCTACAGCCAATCAGGATGCAGAACACGATGCACTAAAAAAATTAAACTTCAAGGCTGCGTCATTATAGCAAGGGACCACTGTACAACTATTTAAAGTGATTTAATTTTCATTTATCCTTTCAATAATGTTGCACAGCTTAATATTTTAATTATCTTTATAAAGTCCCTCTCACCCAATCTGCAGCATTCTGGCCAAGCTCCACCATCCTATGGTCCGTTTTTACTGAGTGGTACGGTACGGTACGGTTCGACCGCTTTTATGGCCGTTTCCACTGTCAAAAGGCGTACCGAACCGTACCGTACCACTTTTTCAGCACCCTTACGAAAGGGTACCAAACAGGAGCAAGGGTACCAAAAGGTGGAGCTACACGTGCAGCTGAACACTGATTGGTTACAGAGATACGTCACGATCTCGTGGAGCTAGCCAGAATGAAAACAAAGGAACCACCATGTTTTTAATAACATTTTTGTCGCTTTACGAGGCCGTCTAAAAGTGCGAGCGGTTTTCGCTTTCTCCAGGGAGCTCGCGATCGCGTCTATATTTGATATAACAAACTTCTTGAGCTGATGATTATAATGTGTGTGTGATTATTGAAGTGTCTTCGACGTCTGATCCTTTCAGAAAAGAAAAGGACGAACGTGAGTGAAGCACAAAAAAAACAAAAAAAAAGAAGCCTGATAAAACACAGGAGCACATTGTTTCAGCAACCTGAATCACGAACAAACTGCCACGTTCATCGCATTTTGGACAATTATGAACTCGGAATGACGGAATTACTCTCTAACAGAGGCTATGTGCCGGTGAAGATTACAAACACAGAGATGAGAGGTTTGCTCGTACACCACGCCCACCAAAAGGGTACCCTTGGTAGTGGAAACGCAAGCCTGAAAAAGGTGACCCGTACCGACCCGTACCGTACTGTACCACTCAGTGGAGACGAGCCAGTAGACATTTAGCTGATTTATTTATTTTTAATGACAGTCATGCAATTAGGTGCTATTTACACCAATGAGTTTTTGTTTAAAAATGCACAAGTTATGAAATGCAGCTGTTTTTTTGTAGGTGGATAGAAATGCACATTTTTAAAAACGGAGGCACAGCTATCCACAGTCGCACTCTGATTGGTCTTAAGATCGTTAATCTTAAACACAATAAAAACATCACTTTGGATGAGAAGCATTTTCATTGTAAAACACTGTTTGAAAACAAAAACACACTAGTGTGAATGTCATCTCAGTTTGCTGCTGTTACCTGACAGGAGTGACACCGCTCTGCTTCTCTGCTGCTGTAGTTTATCTGCTTCAAGGTTTGTTGTGTTCGGTGTTCACAATTCAGTAATCATCTTCTGCAGACCTTTGTTTTAAAAAAAATGTATATTTGAGTTACTGTTGTCTTTCTATCAAATCAAGCCAATCTAGGGCTTTAAAATTTTGCTTTTCGTGCTTTGAGTGAAATAACCGTTTCATCCACGCCACTAGCATGAGCATGAGTATTCATTCAATGTGACTCAGTAACCTGACTCGCCTCAGTAATGCTGTGGATTTATCATATCACAGTTGCAAACCATGATGCATGAACACATCAAGAAGAAACATACTATCGGCGCCAATAGCCTAGTGGTTAGTGCATCGACACATAGCACCCAGGTGCTCGTGGCGACCCGAGTTCAATTCCCGGCTCGAGGTCCTTTGCCGATCCTTTCCCTATCTCTGCTCCCCACGCTTTCCTGTCTGTCAATCTCCACTATCCTGTCCATTAAAGGTGAAAATAATTATTAAATAAAAAATAATTATTAAAAAAAAAAGAAACATACAATAGAGATAGGGCTGGGCGATATGGCAAAAAAAAAAAATCTAGATTTTTTCATAAAGTTTGACCGATTCACGATTTCGTTTTTTTTTTCTTTTCTTTTTTTTTACTGTGTAACTATAGTCAACTTAAAATATTACAAAAGCATGACTGAAGTAACAATCTTTTTATAAGTAACTTGAAAAATCATCTGGTTAAGGCACATGTATTTTTAATGGCCATACATACATAAATTGGTCAACAAGGTGTAGCCTATTACATTCCTATAGACAAATTCCTGCTTGACGTTTTAGAAAATATTTGTGCGTAGCTACACCACCCAGTATATATTAAAGATCACCGTGAACAACAAAAAACCCCACAGAAACCTGTTACATATCTATCTATATTTAAATGTCTATCTTATATTTAACAGAATCGTATAACAGCCTATAGCTGAAATGTTGGAAATTGCTCAATTTATTTTTATAAACATTTGTCAAAACGTATTGATATTTTTTTGGAGTAAAAACAATACCGACATTTAAGAATCCATATTTATTTTATTTATTCATTCATTTGACTTGTTTATTGGTGCATATATGGGTTATGATTTAATTAATAGCTACAGTACCTTGGACAGCTACTGTGCCACTCCGTAAAGCTTTCAAGCATAAGTCCAAATTAAAGAAAGATTTGACTTTCTGCGGTGACAGCGGACATTCATAACACGCCGTAACCATCCTTCAGGTGGTGCGCGGGTATAAAAACCAGACGTCTGGGCTTTGAATTAGGTGCAATTATTTCCTCATTGTTTAAAGAGTCTGCAAGTTTGTGTTCCATGGATATATGTTGTTGTTGATTCGATGCGCAGCAGGAAAAAAAGGCTTTCAGCAGTGCATGTAGTCGCTGGTAAAGTTCTCGCCCAGATCAGAGCGATCTGTGCTACCAAATACAGCGCAGCATGCAATAAACTCATGCTCAGTCAGGCGAAGTAAAGGTCTCATTGCTTATATGTCAATCAAATTAATTAATCTCTAGCCACGAATAAAATTTTTAGCCTATTTTATTATTTTGTGTAATGTATATAGTGTAATCAGGGCTAGAGCAAGCTGAACTGGCGCTCTAAGCGAACACCCTTAACCCGAAAGTGAAATAGAAACTTACCGGTTTGCGGATGAAAGTGAGGAACGGGAGGGGGTGGGTGTCGTGGATGAAAGTGTGGACCGGAGGGTTCTCGCTCACTATTCTGCCGTCCAAGGCGGCCGCCTAGGTCACCTCTATGGTCGCGCCGGCCCTGAGTGTAAAGCTTGATTTATACTTTCGCCTGGCGGCGCATCGCGCGCCTCCGCTGACTTCGCGCGCACCTCGCGACAATGGGCTACTGCGCTTGCGCTGAGCCAGCTGTGGTAGCTCATCAACAGAGCCGCGACGTCAACACACAGAATCTGTCAGCACAATTCAGCACGATTCCTCGATTTTCTAAAAAATAAAATCGTCTTAAAACGTAAATTCGAATTAATCTAAAAAACACCCAGCCCTAAGTACAGGGAATATAATTGACACTTATAATGAATAATTAATTAATAAAGCACGTTATTATCATCAGCTCAAGATGTTCGTTGTTTCAAATATATTCAAATATAATTCTGTGGCTCCTGGTCAGCTATAATCCAGACTCAGCATTGCATATCTTGCGATGTGACTATTGCAGATATTGTGCGATGTTCATGCTGAAACGATACATTGTGCAGCCCTACGTTGTAAGCAGAACTTTTAAAATCTGCTGTCAATTTCTATTTCTAAATACTTTTTGAAGTAAACAAAGTTGTGGGTGTGCTGTCTTTTCAAGTGAATGAGTGTTTGAGAAGTTAAACCCCATTCATATTATGTGATTTTGTCGTTTTTTGGCATGATTTGCTTGATGTAGAGTGTCATGGGGATTCGTAAAGACATACTGCAGGTGTCGGGACACAATTCAATTGTTTATCCTCATGTAGCATTGCGTAGTGCGTGACAACTAATGTCATGTCTGCCATGCTTTGCGACGTCATCGCAGAAAGTCTAGCATGTTTCATTTTTCCCTGTCGTCCATGACTGGTTTTTTAACTTGGATGATGTTGACCAAAAGAAGCACATAATTTCTTCTGTACACAGATTTTAAAATGGCAAAATGAAACTGAGAGGACTGTGCTGCTTCCATGAGATGGAAGAATGCTTTGTAAAATTATGGCAACAATACGCTTGTATGGCATGTCATGAAACTACCATTAAAGAATAAAAAGATAAATGTTGTCGATTGATAGCTGCAACACTTCTGCAACCTGCTGACTGAGCACTGGAATAACCATGTAAACTAACAAATCACTAATCATGTTTTCATTCAAAATGGGGTGCAGGTAATTATATATGAACGTATCTTTGGTGGTAATTAGCTGTTTACAGCCATTGCTGTGAAAGCGCTCCTGCTGCTCCCATGCACAGAATGAATCTGCTTATCTAGTTTCATTCAGAAAACACACACACACACACAGGCACACGCAGAAATGTATGAAGAGAAACTGCTGTCTGTGGGAAACACTCGATAGGCAATTACAGAGAAATTTGTAATGTATGTGGCTTCTTGATGACAGAATGCATGTCGTTAGCTAAACTGTGGCCGTGGCTAAATGAAACCTGCGAGAAAACACGAATATGAATGCCATGATCATATGAATTTAAGACTTACCCATGTAATGACTTTAATTGTACAATCTAACGGAATAAATTCTCTAAAGGTTAGAGAACAGCTATACCATTTTAGTTAAGCAAAAGCACACACTCAGGTAAATAAAATAAAAAAGATTCGAGTTTACATTTGCATAAATTTTGAGATGATTCCCTGGCATGCTGATGTCGCTTTAGATTTGTTGTATTTATCAGCTTTTCCTACCCATACGTTTTACAATGTTTTTTGTTTTTTTTTATACTGACCTCAAACGTGAATCTTCTATTTCTCTCAGCTGTTGCCATTTCATTATAGTTTAATCCGACAGAAGCCCCTATGGATGATGATGTATTTGCTTCCCGCATCTACTGTGGATCAAATATGCACGTGCGTCATGCATCACACACCAATATTAATTCTGATCCTCAATCACATTCTCGTCTCATTTTTATGTCAACGAAAACGTCAGCATATTTTATTATAGTTTTCGTCATAATCACTTAATTTTTATTTAGTTTTCATCTAGTTTTTGTCAGTAGAAACGTGTTCGTTACGAAAAATATGACAAAATATTTTTGTCAACGAAATTAACACTGGTCTAGACAAAATTGTATAATTGACACAATGACCTTTGTAACCAACAACAAAAATTGTGTAACAAAAAAAACTAATATACCGCAGGAACGGTAAACAGAAGATTTTAGCGGTTTTAAAACCACAATAAACCTTGAAACCAGTTATTGTCCCATTCCTATAGTCGAATAATCAATAAATTAGTCGAAAGATTAATTGATATAAATATAGTCGTTAGTGGCACCAGTCTAGACATTTTCCTCATTTTCAACCACAGAACTGTAAACTCTATTCCATATTTGTTCGTGAAAACAGTATCTAACACTCAGACAAGCCAGTCTGGCACCAACTATAACACTTAAATCACCATTCTTCCACATTCTGATGCTTTGTGTGAACAGATCTGAAGGTCTTTGACCCTTTGTAATGTAGGTTCATCTTTGTAGTTTTCTGTTGTGTTTGAAATCCTTTGGAGATTTGAGTGAACCAGATTCCCTCAAGTTGCAACAAATGTGCACTCCTCTCACCCACCCTCAAACCCTACCCCCACCAGCCCATCCTAATCATAATAAAATACGAAGAGACAGTCTAGCGTGAAGAAATGTGCGTCCCCGAGCACACTCATTCTGTCGCTCTCATCGGGTTTATTGGGGCAGAATGAGAGATCGCTCTGGAGATGAGACCCCATCCTTCAAGCACTTTGAAAGAGTGAAAAGGGGCAATAGGACAGAAGGTGTGGCCGCTGTTACTATCATGCTTCAGGCTTGTTCGGCTTTGATCATACATATTTTAGGACTTGCTGGCCAATGGGATTCAAGGAACGTGCTAGATAAATGGAAAAACAAAGGATGATAAACAAATCGATCCCAATGTTTTTCTTCATTTGAGAATTGTGCAGTCGATTTGATTTGGAAAATATCTATTGTGTATAGTGATGAGGCAGTGATTGCATTAATAACATATTTATGTATTATGTGGTATACTGTACATGCTATTCATTTATGTCATTACACAGGGTGTCCACAGGATATTAAATAGTCTTAAGACGTCTTAAATTTCAAAAACAAAATTTTAAAATTTTAAATTCACTTAAATATTGTGTTGTAGGTTATAAATAATTTTAAACGGGTCTTAATTTTAAACGTTGTCGAAGCAATGTTACCCAATCAGGCCAACAAATATATATATATATATATATATATATATATATATATATATATATATATATATATATATATATTAGGGATGTAACGGTTTACAAAAATCACAGTTCGGTTCGATACGACACAGTGGTGTCACGGTTCGGTATGTTTTCAATACAGCAAAAAAAGAAAAAAGCCAGAGAAGTTCTCTGATTGAAATCTTTTTAATGTATTAAAACTAACATCATAAAAGCATGATCTAGTTTTCCTCTAATTCCAGTTAGTGATTCCGTGATGTCAGTAGCTATGAATTTTAGAGATGTGCATAAAAAACCGGTTGATGGAAACGACATGATGCGCATAAATTTTGAAAATGCGCATAAAAAACATATGCTGAGTAGGATAAATTTTTTATTTGATGAGAAAAGATGCAGATAAACTACGATGAAAACACTTTTACCGCACAAATTCCAGTGTGCGCATTAAAAAAAAGGTCATGTGATTTTGTTATAAGAGATCATATGATGATACAAATGTGTGTTAATGGACAAACCAGCAGGCTGCACATTATAAACCATCTGAAATGTTTTTGTCATTCTAATATGCCTTACCGTTTAAGTATTAGTGTTATTATATTATTAATGACATCCAGAATAAGAGCGTCTGCTCTGCGTCTGACACCTTCAAACGCCACCGCGCCTTCACTGTGTGTCAGGATTGCCTTCCGAGGAGCAAGCATTTATTAGATAAAGAAAAGATTGACGCAACTTCTCCTACTGCTGTAAATTCAGTTTTTACTGTTGATATTTGGTGCCAGTTAATCAGGAAGTGACTGTTTTGTTCGCTTTGACTCGTTGGATGGTAACGCAGCTTTATTCGCATGGCTTTTATGCGATATTCCAACAACATAATGTTTTTTTTATCCACCACTCTCTTGCCATCACCCTCAAAACAGGGAAACCAAAGTGAACCCAAACGCCAGACCCGCTGTTGGGTATAGGAGGATTACATTAATGTTAGCCATTTAGCGAGCTACTGCAGCGTGTGCCTGACTGGAGTAGTGTGGAGGTGGGCGGGGAAGGCAGCATGTTGCCTGTCACGTCCAGGGTCACGTCATTTGGGATGCCTTGTTGAGCGTTGTTGCGCTGAAAACATTATATTCTGTACACTTACTCTCTTTTATCTTTTTAGAAATTTGTCTGAATCGTTCGGTTTGTAATGCGTACCGAACCGAAAGCTTCGTACCGAACGGTTCAATACAAATACGCGTATTGTTATACCCTTAATAAATATATATATGTTTTATTGCAAAGAGCTGTTTATTTCACAATAGCTGTTATGCATTTTACAGCAATTTGTTTACATTAAATTAAAAGAAAACTAAAAACAATACCTCATGATAATAACAGCATTATATCCCTTTACATCAAAAGCAAACAAATATATATTTTTGATTATTTGTGTAGTTTTCTTCATAATAAATATACTTTTAACAATGTTAAATTTGTCATTACAAAATAAAACATTATGTTGAAAAAAAGTGTATTTAACTAGAGTTTTCTTGTTTTGACGCATTAAAATATGTGGTTAAGACATTTGTTTTTTTCCAATTCCATTTGTCCAACCGGGCAATTACAAAAAAAATCCCTATTGTTTAACCCCATATAAGTCTAAAATCTCATTCATAATGGTCTTAAAAAGGTCTTAAAAAGTCTTAAATTTGACTTAATGAAATGTGCAGAAACCATGATTACAGCACTATAATACGAGATACTAATAATAATTGCATAAATGACCATGTTTTGTAGGCTTTTACCTTGATAGTGTTCTATAATTTAAGATCAGGGATTTGGAATGGGAAGAAAAAAGGTAATGAACAAATATACAAATAAATAATTAATGACAAATTCAAATAAATAACTAAACATTTTAAGATGTACATATAAAAATCAATTATGACTAAATAAAATAAAAAATAAAACACAAAATAAACACAATTTGATTAAAATCACTGAATATAATTAATTGCAAACAAATAAAATAAGTAAAAGTATAGTAATATACCGTTATCAGTGAAAAAAACAAATAATGTAACTCAATTGAAGCTGTTTTGCAAATTGTATTTGATTTATTATTTAACTATTAACTACATAGCTAAACTATTCAATTTCTCACAGTATAAACTGTGTTTTTATTTAATAAACAATGTGTACACTAACTGACAAAAGTCTTGTCGCCTATCCAAGTTTTAGGAACAACAAATAATAACTTGACTTCTAGTTGATCATTTGGTATCAGAAGTGGCTTATATGAAAGGCAAAGGCCTCTAGATTACGCTTATTTGAGCAAAATAAAATATGATCATGGCATGCCATGACAGTAAGGTCTGACTTTGCTGTGACAAAAGTCTTGCCACTTAACAGAAATATTGTACAGTATAGAATATAAAATCATGGTGCAGTGGAAAAAGAATTAATATTGTATATGACTCCCATGAACGTGGAGGACTGCATCCATACAACACTGCAATGACTCAAATAACTTATCAATAAAGTCATCTGGAATGGCAAAGAAAGCGTTCTTGCAGGAGTCCCAGAGTTCATCACGATTCTTTGGATTCATCTTCAATGCCTCCTCCTTCATCTTACCCCAGACATGCTCAATAATGTTCATGTCTGGTGATTGGGCTGGCCAATCCTGGAGCACCTTGACCTTCTTTGCTTTCAGAAACTTTGATGTAAAGACTGAAGTATGAGAAGGAGCGTTATCCTGCTGTAGAATTGGCCCTCTCTTGTGGTTTGTAATGTAATGGGCATCACAAATGTCTTGATACCTCAGGCTGTTGATGTTGTCATCCACTCTGCAGATCTCTCGCACGCTCCCACACTGTAACATGTAATGTAACCCCAAACTATGATTTTTCCTTCACCAAACTTGACTGATTCTGTGAGAATCGTGGGTCCATGCGGGTTCCAATAGGTCTTCTGCAGTATTTGTGTTGATTGAGATGCAATTTAAAAGATGATTTATCAAAAAAATCTACCTTCTGCCACTTTTCCAAGTGATCAACTAGAAGTCAAGTTATTATTTGTTGGATCAATGACAAGACTTCTGTCAGGTAATGTGTTTTATGTTTTAGAACGAGGGTCCTTCATGTAAGGAATGTAAAAGCATGGACCAGACTAAATGGACATGGTGTGACCATGCCGTGTCCAGAAACCATGTAATTTTTTTTGTTGCATTTTCCATTTTATTTTATACCATTCTAACATAATTTGTGCGAATGTATTTTGAATTACACAATGTTTACAACTGCCCCTGTGTAACTTCATGTGTGGAACTCATTGATAACTTGTTTGGTTAAAGTCCAGTCTCACACTAACAAGCTTAAGAGCTCAGAGAGGCAAAGACGCACAAATCATTTCAAATACTCAAATGACTCTTTAATCCAGAGGCTGCAGTTGGCCATCAAATGCAGAAAAAATGAGGTGCTAAACGTTCTCTGAGCAGCTTAGCATTATTATTATTCCCGCTGTTACAATGGCATCAAATTACTGATCTACTGGCATTATGGAGTCATTAACAACGCTGCTGTATCCGCTTGCTGATGGTGTATTTGAGAGGAAAAAATAAAACCATCTGCAGTTTAACTGATTTGGAAATAGTAATCTTTTAATTAAGAAATTCTGATTTTTATCTTCCATCATGAGGAATATTTATTTCAATGTTAAAGCGATAGTTTACCCAAAAATGATCGTCATATGTAGGGCCAGACAGAACTTAATACTTAACTAGAACTTAACTTAATACTTGATTATTTATTTATTTATTTATTTATTTATTTATTTATTATTATTTTTTATTTTTTATTTATTTATTTATTTATTTTTTTTATTTATTTATTTATTATAAGGTTTTCAATGTTAATACAATTAGAACCACTTGTTTGGTAAACAGTCTCTAGTATAGTATGTCTAGAAAAGACAATATAATTTTACACACTGTATTATACATAAATGATATAAACATTTGCATATTATTCAAAAATATTACTGAAATTTATTATTAAAACTGAATAAATATATGCATAGATTTTCACACATTTACATTAATTACTGAAAATCTGCAGATTTTTGTGATTGCTGATTCCATATGGGTCCATACTGACATGAATTTGCTAGCTGCTATTTACCATACAGTCTCAATGGACTGTATTCAAAAACGGACCAAAAAACAATCAGCAGTGGTCAGTTTGTCTTGTGCAGTGTAATTCAAGGCTTAGGGTCTGTTTAAACGGCACAAAACCAAAAATATATATATGTTTTGCTTGTTTGTTTACATGACATCATCTTTCTTTGGACTGGAAACACATACAATGTGAAATGCTGCCAGTGTCACGTGCGTTAACCACGAAAATGAAAGGCTTTGAAAATGTCATGCGTGTGCATAAGGGAAAGTAGAATAATTGCAATCACAAACAAACACTGCATAAATAATGTGATGTGAAGTAAGGTGAATAATAATTGTGTATATTATAACAGTATTATGTATAATAATTGTGTATAATAACGGTGAAGTATAATAATTTGAGTTTTTTCAGTCAAATATCACTGCTTTCTGGTGTATATTGGACTGCTTAATCGGAGCATCTCCTTCCTTCATCCAGTCTATAACTTATATATTTTTTCAGATATTTAACCAGATATTTTTGCCAAACAATAAGACATTATGTATTTTGTTTTTTACTGCAGTGTCACTAAATGTATTACGGTTTACAAAGTGAACCATCTTGCTTGACAGGAGACTTTAGATAATTGTTTAAGTTAATAAGCATGTGCTTTTAAATTGCTGGAGAATGTGAGCTGAAATGGTTGCTGACGAGAGCCGTTGCTTCTTCAAGTGGAAATACTGACATTACTTTGATTTCATTGAGCATAAGAACAAAAATATTGCTGTGAAATGCAGTCTATGTCCAGTCTCTAAAGAACTTTCGACTGCTTTTAACTCGGCCAGCAACTTGTTCAGACACTTGAACAGAAAGCATTCTACGACAATACTCATCTCCAAGAAGGACACCGGCGCCCAAAAACACAGTGGCCCAACTCGGACTAAACGGGCTAAATCAGGGCTCGAAATTGCGACCGTTGTGGTCGCATATGCGCCCGAAATTTAATCTATGTGACCTCATAATATATTTGGAGCATTTGTGCGACTGCATATAATGGTTGTAGTGCGACTTGTTTCGATTTTTTCTAAAAACATGCTGAATTGAACTTCCCTGCCGCTATATTGGTGCATATTAGCTGTCAATCACTCAAGGCCTTCCGCTATCAGATAACAGGGAGCTTATAAGGGCGCCAGCCGAGCTCAAGCGAGTGTTTTTGGAGAAAGTGCCTGAATCTCGATGCGTTGCATTCACTGCGTGTTCAGCGCAAATGTGCGCTAAATGTAAAATCTAACACTGTACACATCATCGCCAAAGAAGCTCGCCTTTACTAAGTTTAAACTGAATCGGCGACTCATAACAAAGAACTGTATTGTGCCGGTGGTCATCGCGAGAATCCTATTCTGCCCCACTCATATATTGGGCTGGCTGACTCGTCTGCTTTTTTCCACAAACACAGAAAAATGAAAATTAGCGCATAACGAGACCGAGCATTTAAAATGACACAAACCCAAACCAAAACTTTTCTTACTTTCTTTGGTCCATTCTTTCTTGAGATTTATATTATTTTTCTGTTTACTGATGAGTGCTTTGCAGCTTTCAGCATTGGATTAAATGATTTATTATAATCTTACGTTTGTTTTGTAGCAGAAATATAATTTATTAAATTGACATTCATATAAAAAAAATTAAAATATATTTCTTACTGCAATGCTTAATTTTTGTTTGATGCAAACCATAAATTTATTTTTCACAAAGTAACAGAAGGACCTTTTACAGTACATGACTCACATTCAAGCACATGAAGGCAGCATGATAATGAGAAATGTTATTCATTGTAAGTATTATTGACATCATCGTCATCATTAATAATATTTTATAATTATTAGACATTCATTTTGGAATTATTGCACAGATATCAATAAATCATCACAGCATTAGTTAGATAGTTGTTTCTGATTTTTGTTAGTCCTGATTGATGTTCTTTACAAATAAAATAAATCCCTTAATGTACAGTACAATTTGCTGTGGTGCTCATTCATTTTTGGTGAGTGCTCCTAAATTTTTTTCTGGTGCTCTTAAATTTTTTCTGGTGCTCCTAAATTTTTGAAGTTGGGAGCACCGGTGCTACCAAGTAAAAAAGTTAATTTCGAGCCCTGCTAAATTTATTTTTTGTGCATGATCTGGAGTGAAGGTATCTTCTGAATGTGTAGAGAAGTGTAGCTGCTTATGCAGCTGTTCACATATCGCAGCTTTTGCACCCCAAGTTTGTTATTTCCATTGGAGGCGCGCGGCTTACATTTTCCAGGTGCACCAGTTGAAAACCGCAAGCCACATGACAAGAACTGACCATTCAGCTTCATGCTTTGTTTGGAATATACACATTTAGGTAGACTAATTACCTCAGACAAACACTGCATTGCTTTTTCATACTATGGATGTCAATGGTTACAGTTTCCAGTTTTCTTCTAATGTCTTCTTTTGTGTAAAAAAAAAAAAAGACAAACAGGTTTGGAACAAGTTAATGATGAGAGAATTTTAAGTTTTGGGTGAACTCTAAGTGTTTTAAATATGTCAAGCTGCTGTGATCAACCCATTGTAATGTTTTCAGTGAATGTCCAATTACTGAAAGAGTGGCAGTTTATGTTGTATTATTTATAGGTATATTTTATGTTTTAAAATTAACTTAAAGTAAAATAATTAGTAATCTGATTACTTTTTACATGAAGTAATTAGTAATGTAATCAGATTACAATTTTCCAGTAGTAGTCAGTAATTTGTAATCTATTACTTTTTTAAAGTAACTTACCCAACCCTGATTCAGACTAGTCTTTTTGGTTAATAATCAGTGAAGCTGTTTAATAAAATGATCAGAATCTGTTTGTCTGTCTGTCTGAATCACTGAGATGGCCCAGTAAAAAGTAACCAAAGTAGCAAGACATTAATTCTCTCTTTTACTCTCTAATCTCTCCTGAACTAGATTATGAAGCATTTCCTGTTTCCAACAAGATAATTACAGATTTTACTTCTTATCAGAACTCTTTTCTGTAGAGTCACTCAGCTTTAAGGAAAAAAAGTTTGGATTGATAGTCCTTGAGTATGTTTAAGTTACAATTTTTGTTTGTTTTCCACTGTAAGATGGTTTTTCCAAAGAAAGGGAGTCCGATTCCTTGGAAAAGAGGCTCAAGTTAGAAGCGCGAAGGAGCAAAGCCCTGAGAATTTTTATTTTGGCCCAGTCCTGCCCCCTGCCTTCACTCTTAGCCACCCCAAACACCCCCCCTTCCCCCCTCCCTCCCTCATTCACACATTCAGGAAACAGGGGACCCTGCCAGAAGCCCTTTCTGTTTCCGGGAATCAGGCCCACAGGGCTGCTGTGTAGTGGGCCGGCTCTGACGTGAAGCCTATTGTTCCAGTGCGGAGCTCCATTGTGGAGGGGAAGGAACAGCAGCAAAAACAAAAAACACCCGCGGAAGGAGCTGAGAGGAGGGAGGGAGGACAAGATGTCTGAGCTATTTCTGTAAAGAGGCTCCTTCCCCAAGAGTGGTGGCTTCGCTGATGAGATACGGCGGCTCTTGCGTGTTTGGCCGCAGAGTTTATCTCTGCAATCTATCTCTGGAGTCTGCCATGTTAAAAGCTGACGCACAAATTCAAAAATACATGTGACTCATGAGAATGGAGGATCTGATGTCCGTGGAAACATCAAAACGTCTGTGTTCGATGAAAGCCTTACTGTACGCAAGCAGTGTCTTTTCCGCTCTGTGGTCAAAGGCAGAAATCCCTGCTGGAAAAACCAGGTCACACCAGCTTACAGTGTTCAGGCTGTTTGTGAATTGGGGAAATGCAAAACTGCAGATTTTAAAAACGGACTAGCAATTGTTGTTGAACGAGACTTGTTTAATTAATGTTCGGAGACCTAAAAAGATCTGAAAAATCAGTTGAAAATCATTTTTAAGTTGACGTAACTGTGCGGTGTTAACATTGCAAGGTGTAATGAAGCAATGGTTTTGAATGTATATGTCTTTCAAGAGTTCACACTTCGCTGATGATTAATTATAAAGCTTGTTTGGCGTGCTGTCCAGGGAGAGAGCCCTGAGCTCATGAGATCCTCGAGCCCGGGGCTCCCTCCCGTTGCAAGGCGAGAGGGGAGATCGATCTCAGGTAGATCTCGAGAACTCCCCATCGTAGTGGTTGAAGTGCAGATAGTAGTTCTCTTTAAAGAGATAGGTACTAGATAGTGAGCAAGTCAATAGAGTTGATTAATAATTAACTTAGGTTGCATGTTTTTTAATCGGTGCGAGGAAACCGGAGGACCCGGGGAAAACCCACGTGAGCACGGGGAGAACATGCAAACTTAGCACTGAAAATGCCCGCTGGTTTGGTAAAGCCTAGAACCATTGACATTCTTGCTGTGAGGCAACAGCGCTAAGCGCTGGGCCACCGTGTCACCCATCTAGAAGAGAGGAGGAGTAGGGGTGGAAGGGGGGATTCTTCAAGGCGAAGATAGTGGTGATATGAAACCCGGGGTATTTATGGTAGCTTGGGAATTATCTGATTGGTGTGAGTTGATTTGGATAATGTGGGTCCAGCCGGTAGCAATCATAAGCACGTGATCCTCTTGAAATTAGTTTATAAATAAACTTCATGTAGTGATAGGGATTTTGATGATGTGCGAGCTGATATTAGTAGGGTTTACATCACTGTTTTAATGCTCATTTTGAAGTTTGGTATTAGAAATTAGTAATGGAAACGCCATATTTCAAAGAAAAATCCCTTAATTCTCAAAAGTTTTACGCTTGATTTAGAAAGGGTTAATGTGAATAATGGGAGATCCACACGCATTTCCAAAACAAACTCTGATGTCTCCATTAAGGCTGCTTATACTTCTGTGTCGAGTGCACACGTATGGTCCAGTGGAGCCTTCACTCGGTCGCATACCCCTCACTGTGGCTGATGCCGACGGTGAGGCGCACCTCTCAAAAAATTTTACAACGCGTCACGATGGCGTGTAGTGCAAGCTCTGTGATTTGCTCAGCTTGGTAGCGTTATTACTGTTCTGACTTGTTCTCTTATTATCTCCTCATTATCATTATTATAAGTATTTTTACCATTTTCATTATTCAGGTTGCTGTCATTGTTGTCGTAGTAGTAGTAGCAGTCATTGTAGTAGTAGTGATTGGAGTAGTAGTTGTGGTTGTTGAAGTAGTAGTTGTAGTATCTGTAGTAGTAGACATCATTGTTGTAGTAGTATCAGAATTAGATGTTGTAGTAGTAGTAGCAGTCGTCATTGTAGTAGTATCAAAAGTAGTAGATGTTGTAGATGTTGTAGTAGCAGTCGTTGTAGTAGTATCAGTGGTAGTAGTGGTGGATGTTGTAGTAGACGTTGTAGTAGTATCAGTAGTAGTAGTAGTCGTTGTTGTAGTAGTATCAGTAGTAGTAGTCATTGTTGTAGTAGTAGTAATTGTTGTAGTAGTAGTCATTGTAGTAGTATCAGTAGTAGTAGTCAGTTGTAGTAATAGTCATTGTTGTAGTAGTAGTCATTGTTGTAGTAGTATCAGTAGTAGTAGTAGTCATTGTTGTAGTAGTAGTCATTGTAGTAGTATCAGTAGTAGTAGTCATTGTTGTAGTAGTAGTCGTTGTAGTAGTATCAGTAGTAGTAGTCATTGTTGTAGTAGTATCATTAGTAGTAGTCGTTGTTGTAGTAGTAGTAGTCGTTGTAGTAGTATCAGTAGTAGTAGTCATTGTTGTAGTAGTAGTCATTGTTGTAGTAGTCGTTGTTGTAGTAGTAGTAGTCGTTGTAGTAGTATCAGTAGTAGTAGTCATTGTTGTAGTAGTAGTCATTGTTGTAGTAGTAGTCATTGTAGTAGTATCAGTAGTAGTAGTCATTGTTGTAGTAGTAGTCATTGTGGTAGTAGTAGTCGTTGTAGTAGTATCAGTAGTAGTAGTCATTGTTGTAGTAGTATCATTAGTAGTAGTCGTTGTTGTAGTAGTAGTAGTCGTTGTAGTAGTATCAGTAGTAGTAGTCATTGTTGCAGTAGTAGTCATTGTTGTAGTAGTCGTTGTTGTAGTAGTAGTAGTCGTTGTAGTAGTATCAGTAGTAGTAGTCATTGTTGTAGTAGTAGTCATTGTTGTAGTTGTAGTAGTATCATTTGTAGTAGTCGTTGTTGTAGTAGTAGTAGTCGTTGTAGTAGTATCATTAGTAGTAGTCGTTGTTGTAGTAGTAGTCGTTGTAGTAGTATCAGTAGTAGTAGTCATTGTTGTAGTAGTCATTGTTGTAGTGGTATCAGTAGTAGTAGACTGTAGTAGTCGTCGTTGTGGCTGTAGTAGCAGCATTAGTAATTTTCTGTAGTAGTAGTAGTTGGTGTAGTACTTGTAATTATTATTATTATTGTTGTTGTCAGTTATTACTGTTGTCCTTTCTTTTTACTATCATTATTACTATCATACATTACTATTATTGTTATCACTCTTTACCTCTGATTAATTTTTTTTCCGTCTGTGTTATTTATATCTGTTATTTGCTTCATTTATTGGCAGTTATACATGTTGTTTGTGTATATACATATGTATATATTTTTTTCCTTATGTATATACTCTGACCTTCCACCTAGTTACTTTTACATACGCACACACACACACGCAAACACGCGCATCTGCCAGTATCTGACTGTATTGTTGTTGTTGTTGTTTTGTTTTCTTTGTATGTAATTCCATTTTGTGTACTCCTTGCATACTCTAATTAAAATAAATAAAATATAAAAAAAAGTTTGGTAGCGTTGACGAGTGTGGAGGGGCTGAGAGGCGCGGAAGAGGAGTAAGCCCGGTGGAGCGCTTGTTTAACAAGTGTCGAGTCCTGTGGAGTAGGGCTGGGCAATAATATCGGTATGGATATTTATTGACGAATACCATTGTCAATATCGCAAAAAAAAAAAAAATAGACTGTAGGTAGTTTCGGTATGAATCATTATAGTTTCATTTAAATGTGGCTGCTGAGCGTGCACCTTGGAAGCAGTGCCAATAAGCTTAGGGTGTAAGTTTGTCATTTCCAATCGAGGCAAGCGGCTCTATTGGAACTCTATTGCGCACATGTTGTGCAAGCAGCGCGCACGTGAACCGAGTGCATTTTCCAGCCGTACCTAGTTGAAAACATCGGAACTTTTTCGACTCAAGTAAGTAGAATTAACTAATCTGCTTCACACTTTGTATGGAATATACACATTTCAGTAATAACGAGTAGACAAATTACTTCAGACAAACAGCCCATCCATACACTGCAGTGCTTTTTACTTTTCTCCATAAACTTGTATCAGAGCTGCAGCTATGATTTGTCCATTTGTCATTCTCTGAGAAAACGTTTGATGGTCACCTAGTTACGAGAGACGCCAGGGGAGCGCGAGCTCAAAGTCCATTATAAATGGTCATGGAATCCACGCGCACTCGTTTTGTCACTTCAGGTCAGAATAACAACACATGTGAAAATGAGTGCCGTATAGCAGCAATGAGGAGATTGTAAAAAAAGGATGTCGTCAGAGTGGCTTTTTGGTTTCTTTTCTTGTGCATCCCAGCCACTAACTCCCCATCTGAAAGATTTTTTTACCATAGGGGGTAATATAATCATTCAACTTCACAATTTGTAATGTTACAAGATGTATTTGAATAATGATGGCTGGTTCCTTTACTTGAAAGCTCAGATTTGATTATCATAATTTGTGTTGTTGACAGTTTGTAACATTTTATTTAGTTTAAGTCTTTTTGACACTTATGCTTTTATTTTATTATAAAGAGATGAGATATTTTGTTTACATTTTTGTTTTTGATTATTGTTAAAACTATCTGCCTTAGTAATGTTGGTAAATTTAAATAAAGTGCGTAAATTTAAATAAAGTGGTTAAATAAAAAAGATCCTAATATTCCTAAATGTATTGTTAAAAAATATTCAATAATTATCATCATCGAATGATATGAAACATGTTATAGTGATCTTTTTTTTGCAATATCGCTCCATATACTCCATATAGAAACATTTGTTTTGTGTTTACCTCATGATAAAAGTTGTTGCACGTCCGTCGGTTTCCACCACTAAATGAGTTTGAGCTACTTGTACAGTAATGTAGCATTAAAAACACACACAAAGAAACTCGACACAGAGGAACAAAAAAAAACACTGCTATCTAGTGTTTTGGAAGTGATATTGCAGAGCAACACAAGGCATGCGTCGTGGGTAATGGCAATCATTCCACTCAGAAGTGTAATTTAGCTTTATGCTTGGCTTGTTTGCTGTTGGTTATTATGTAATCAGCTGCTCTAACGACTCAATCAAAACACACAAAGTTTGTCAACAAATTTGACTTTTCTAGTTTGCATTTGCGATGTTAAAAAAAAAAATGTATATATATTTTTATTTTTTGCTAACTTTGAAAACTTTCACATTCACTTTTGTTCCAAAGCAGGCTATTGAGTATTATCATTAGCATTGCAAACAAATTTTAAGACTCTAAAAGCATTGATTAAGCCTATTAGAATCAATTTAGAATCAAGTAGAATCAATTTATTATTATATTATTACAGCAGTTCAACAGATACAAGTTTATATTAAGTGAATTTTCTGTTTTCTTTTTTTCTGTTCTGTAAGGAAAATAGTTCACTAGAGATGACGTAAGTGGGAAAAAGTTGTTCATAAATATAAATTTACACGCAAAATTTAGCTTCTAGATATATATTTTTTATTTTTATGGTTAACCGACATGAAACGAACTCCAAGGATTGTTGGTATCAAAGGTAGAGAAGGATACATCTGTGCTGCCTTTTAATATCAATCTGTTGGTTTCTTAGGAGACAGTAGGGCTGGGCGATATGGCAAAAAAAAAAAATCTCGATTTTCTCATAAAGTTTGACCGATTCACGATTTCGATTTCGATTTTTTTATTTATTTTTTTTATTAATTTTGTTTTTACTGTGTAACTACCTTACCAGTTTACCTTGTTCATTTAAATTTAAATAAATGCCGAAACTAGTTTTTTTTCATGCTCACTTGTAAAAGAAAAGCAACTGTGTGACTAAACGTGGTTATGGCACTCTCTCATGTAGGGATGCTAAACATAGCTACAATAGAAATCACAGCACCCGTATTTATGTAGAGGTCATATGCTGTGCAGCTTTGGGCAATTTTTTTTTGGAGAGAAAATGACCAAAATGTAACGTGAAGATTGAAAAGGATTGGAGGGGAAATAAATATTTCAAATAACAGAAAAATAAACAATGATAATGCAACAATAGTTTATCTGTATTAGTGGCATGGCAGAAATATATATTTAGACAGGCCTTGTCAAAGTGAGCAGGCACTTTCACTAATAAAAAATATAGCACTTAAATTATTTCATAACAATCAATAAAATAACAGCGGTTTTATATTAAAAGTTGGTAATGATATAAAATATACTACATTTTGATGGTAAAATATAACCATTTAAATGATTTCAGTATTCAAACATTAAATAACGAATGCATCAAGTTAAATATAAAAAAACAAATGAATCAACACAGCATATCAGGATATAAAGGACTATATTTAGCAAAATGCTGCTCTTTTGTTTTATGTTTACTTCAGTAATTCCACCCGGGAGCTGTTTTGCACTGTGAAACTGAAAACACTGAAATAAGTAAAAGAAGGGCATGCATCGAGTACTTTTGTCCGTCTCATCATTTGCTCGAGCATGAATTAACGAGCTGTTACTCTGCCGCCGGACATTGCGGAGAAAGTTACACCTATCATCATGCTTAAAACAAAGAATTAGAATTATTAAAGTGGCGATCGGGTGCGGATATATATATCAGATAAAATAATATGTGCGGGCGGGTGGATGATTAGAATGAAGGAGGCAAGGAGCGGACCTCCGCCTGTCGAGCCTTCTCTCCTCTCCTCTCCTCGCGCGCGCCCGTCTCGCAGCTCGCGCGGGAGAGACAGTCGGCTGCGGGACAGAGCCGCGACATCAACACACAGAATCAGCACAATTCAGCACGGTTGTCTAACAGTTTAGAACGGTTTGGCACGATAGTGGAAAAGCGGCTTTAATATTTTTATTTAAAAAATCGCGATTTCTCGATTTTATAAAAAATAAAATCGTCTTAAAACGTAAATTCGAATTAATCGAAAAAATCGCCCAGCCCTAGGAGACAGGTAGTAAAGCTATGGGATTCAGACATGCATTGATTCTGTGTCTGAAGGATGCAATGCATCCTTCAAACTTAGACAGCATTTTTCAGATTTCAGACACAGCCTTTCTTTGTTTCTATCAGTCATTTTAAAGTGTTTATGTTAATGATTCAATGAATAATTCATTAAGACAGGGACTTCCTGCCACCCACTGGCTTTTTTGTCTCATAGGATTCCATTATTAACCAATAAAACTGATGTAATAATATTGCTATTTTATTTATTTTATTTTTTATTTATTTTTTGTTATTTTTTTTTTCATTTTTTTATTTTATTCAGTTTAGTTTCAGATTAAAGCTTTATTTTAATTCACACAAGTTCATCTTTTGTTTTTGAGTGGGTTGGTCCTCAGTGCTGCTTGACAACTTTTAAGATGCTCTCAGTTTGGACTTTGGCAATGCAAGAGGCATCAACCATATTCCCACACTTGTAATGGGAAGCACTTATAACACGGCTGTTACCTAAAAAATATATATATATATTAATTTTATCAAGATGTTACGTTTTCTCCCAGAATTATACAGTCTTAAAAGGTAAAGATAATTATATTTTGTCATATTTACCTAATTTAATATTATTTATCTTTTTTTTTTTTTGCTTTCTAAAGACTTGATAAGAATTGTCTATCTTAATTATTTAATGATTATGACTGTTTTAGCAGAAATAACTAGATGTGTGTATATACAGTATATTGCTTTTCAGTTTGCTTTGGTTTCAGTTAGGGCTGGACAATAATTCTATATCAATATACAGGCAGTGCAGAATTATTAGGCAAATGAGTATTTTGACCACATCATCCTCATGTTGTCTTACTCCAAGCTGTATAGGCTCGAAAGTCTACTACCAATTAAGCATATAAAGTGATGTGCATCTCTGTAATGAGAAGGGATGTGGTCTAATGACATCAACACCCTATATCAGGTGTGCATAATTATTAGGCAACTTCCTTTCCTTTGGCAAAATGGGTCAAAAGAAGGACTTGACAGGCTCCGAAAAGTCAAAAATAGTGAGATATCTCGCAGAGGGATGCAGCACTCTTAAAATTGCCAAGCTTCTGAAGCGTGATCATCGAACAATCAAGCGTTTCATTCAACACGGTCGCAAGAAGCGTGTGGAAAAACCAAGGCGCAAAATAAACTGCCCATGAACTGAGAAAAGTCAAGCATGCAGCTGCCAAGATGTCAAGATGCCACTTGCCAGCAGTTTTGCCATATTTCAGAGCTGCAACATTACTAGAGTGCCCAAAAGCAAAACGTGTGCAATACTCAGAGACATGGCCAAGGTAAGAAAGGCTGAAAAACGACCACCACTGAACAAGACACACAAGCTTAAACGTCAAGACTAGGCCAAGAAATATCTCAAGACAGATTTTTCTAAGGTTTTATGGACTGATGAAATGAGAGTGAGTCTTGATGGGCCAGATGGATGGGCCCGTCGCTGGATAGGTAAAGAGCAGAGAGCTCCAGTCCGACTCGGACGCCAGCAAGGTGGAGGTGGAGTACTGGTTTGGGCTGGTATCATCAAAGATGAGCTTGTGGGGCCTTTTCGGGTTGAGGATGGAGTCAAGCTCAACTCCCAGTCCTACTGCCAGTTTCTGGAAGACACCTTTTTCAAGCAGTGGTACAGGAAGAAGTCTGCATCCTTCAAGAAAAACATGATTTTCATGCAGGACAATGCTCCATTACACGCGTCCAAGTACTCCACAGCGTGGCTGGCAAGAAAGGGTCTAAAAGAAAAAAAAACTAATGACATGGCCTCCTTGTTCACCTGACTGAACCCCATAAAGAACCTGTGGTCCATCATCAAATGTGAGATTTACAAGGAGGGAAAACAGTACACCTCTCTGAACAGTGTCTGGGAGGCTGTGGTTGCTGCTGCACACAATGTTGATGGTGAACAGATCAAAACACTGACAGAATCCATCGATAGCAGGCTTTTGAGTGTCCTTGCAAAGAAAGGTGGCTATATTGGTCACTGATTTGTTTTTGAATGTCAGAAATGTATATTTGTGAATGTTAAGATGTTATATTGGTTTCACTGGTGAAAATAAATAATTGAAATGGGTATATATTTGTTTTTTAAGTTGCCTAATAATTATGCACAGTAATAGTCACCTGCACACACAGATATCCTCCTAAAATAGCTAAAACTAAAAACAAACTAAAAACTACTTCCAAAAATATTCAGCTTTGATATTAGTGAGTTTTTTGGGTTCATTGAGAACATGGTTGTTGTTCAATAATAAAATTAATCCTCAAAAATACAACTTGCCTAATAATTCTGCACTCCCTGTATATATCGCGATAGATTTTTTTAAATAACGGTGATCATTTTTTTTAAACCCATTTGGGATATTTTGATATACATTTGCATAAATATATTATTATTACATATGTTTAATTTTATACATTATCATTTGTCACTGAATGACGTTCAGTGCTCAGCCGTCAGAAAGAGCGTGATGTCACTAGCGTGATGACGTACATCACAGACACGCTGCCAACGCTCAGCAGTTTGTTAAGCTCTGTCGCAGAAAGTTTTAGCTACAAAATGAGTGCCTTGAATACAGATGTGACTGAGCAAGCTTCCAAAAGTAAGAATGCAGACAAAGTAGTTGATAAGAGAGGACAGACCAATTCAGTAGTGTGAAAGTGGTTCGGCTTTTCAAGTTGAAATGTGCCGGAGGGTGGTGCTGACTAGCAGCGGGAACTCATCAAATCTGTTCCACCATTTGAAGCAGTTCCACCCGATAGAACATACTGAGAGTCAGAAGATGAGCATCATATAAGTTTAAGCCAACCTGTTGCCTCACCATCACCCTCATCCCCCGACACCAAAACTGAAACCAGCTGTGTCAGAACAGCTACCTTACGACAAACATTCTAAATGCCATAAAGACATTCCTATTAATATATAATAGTAATATATTGTTAATAAGCTGAGAGTTTTATTTATTTGATAGTATATTTCAGATTTCTTGTTTGTAAAGGCTAAATACAAATAAAAAGTAAACATTACTTTTTTGTTATGTTTTTATTAAAAAAAAAAAGTTTTGGCAGTTTTTTTCTTGGCTTTTTAATATTGTCCATATCGGAATTATATCGTATCAACTGAAATTAAGAAATATATCGTGATATCAATTTTTGCTATATCGTCCAGCCCTAGTTTCAATGCAATAAAAATTGAAACCAGTAAAACAAATATTTCTAACACAAGACATCTCTCATAAATATTTGGAAACTACTCAGCCCTTAAAAAAAGCAAAAAACTAATGTACTATTCCAGTTTATATCCTTTATTGTGTATAAAATGAGCTTGTAGTCTTTTAGTCTCTGTCATTGAGCATGTAGTCTTATGTTTTAAAGCCGACTGAAAGACCAGGTCAAAAGGTAGTATTTTCAGCTGATCCTGGTACAGCACATGAGGCAATTGGCAAGATAATTTAACCTGGGTAAAGTTTAAAAAGTTTAGGGTGATGGAAAGTCAAACACACATTCATTATGCAACACCACATTGTACATATTCAGTTACAACATATTGGTGACATAAGGGTGAGCAGATTAATGCTGAAATGTCATTTCTGCACAAACAAGTCCACAAAAGGATGATGTAATGATCCAGAGACAAATAATAATGTACTGCCTCTTGTTTGGGGATGTTTGGAAACAGTCATTAGTGGTGCTTGTTGAGGGTAGTATTTGAGCAGAGTCTCCAATATACTGTTTAACTTTGCTGATGGATTTTAATTCATTAGAATATCCACACATAGTGTAGATATGTATTGTATTGTATAAAACATGTATGGGTTGTATTTCCTGTAGAAATAGGTATATTGTTATATTCAATGTCATTTAAGTACTATATGTCATATTATACAATGGTCTTTAGTGTTTCGTCCTAGCTCAACTCTATATTAATATGCATTATGCGTTATTTATTTTATTAAAAAAATAATTAAATATTTTAACGTATAAACAGTTTTGGGGAAAGTTACTTTAGAAAGTAATGCATTACAATATTCAGTTAGGGGCCAATCACACTGAACGTGCTTTTATGTTCCAGAAACGCAAGGCGCACCTCACTGCCTTTTTTGTTGACATGTTTTAAACGAATTTACTAACGGCCGCGAGCGTTTTG
>LR812523.1:67374992-67392492 GCA_903798195.1 Danio kyathit | reverse complement strand
CTTTTGCATGAACTATTTTTACACCCTTTCTTAAAACGGCTTTGTTTTTCTTCTAGGTTTCCCAAAAAAGCGAGCAGGTGAGTTGAGTGTCTTCTTCCTGTTGCTCTTCCCTTGTGAACGGCCCTCATAGAGGCCCAGAGAGTCAGACAGACAGACAGCTAATGGTGGTTTTCTTCAGACGGGTTGAGCGTAGACACAACACTGATGCTCCCGCTGATATCAACATGTGGCGCAGCGTTCAAATGCAACACTCAGATTCTCATCATTAACACTTACATGCATGTAGAAACTGAGTCATGTTTAAAATTTCAGTTTTAGATAGAAAGCATACACTAGTCATGTATAAATTAATAAAAAACGCTGATAGATTCACAAAATTTAACAAATATACATAATGGCTTGATTGTCAGTTTTCATTTTGACGATTTTGTTTTAACTAAAAACTGTAATATTGATTAATTTCATCACATTGAATAACATTTTAAAATACAATAAAAAAACCTTAAGAAATTTTGTCAGGATTGTTTAAGAATAATTATTTATTTTAAATATGCTTTGTAATGATACGCTCAAAAAAATAAATCATTGGGTGAACTCAATGGGCTATATGCACAGCCAGTGTTTTTCAGCAATGTTGAACTTCTGATAAAAGCTCAATGCGACTATTTTAATTTCATAAGGTTCCTTTTACGGCATCAATGTTGTAATGTAACTAAAATATAATCAGTTAAATAGACTTAAGCATTCATTTGGTTGTTTAAGCGTAAAAGAGACGAAAGACCGTTTAAACGCAGGCTCCGTTATTAGCAGCAGGCTAGCGCAGAAGTTCCATTGTAAATACTGGGGTAAAATTAATTTCCATATTTTAAAGACATGGCGCAAAAAAATATAATTTAATGCAGTGCTTCTTGTTTGGTCTGAGACCCATTTTATATTGCATCTCAGCCAGGCAGTGAAGAGCTGTTTTTTTTTTAAAGAAATCAGATCTTAAATGCGGCGATTTTGTATGGGATGACTATTTACCGGAAGCCCTGGTGCTGGCAGACTGAAATTAAAAGTCTGTGTGCAAATACCCCATTTAATTGAGGGCAAGATTTCCATCCAATGAATTTGTTTAACACCAACAACAACAAAAAACAACAACTATTAATTAAATACAACTGGGATGGTCCAACAGAATTTTATCAAATAAAAGTTTAAATACATTTGTATTTTTATTTAACTTTAACTCAAAAGTCTGATCATATATCTGTTATGTCTTGTAAATTTGCACAAAAAAAATTTAACTTGTAAAAAAAAAAGTCTCTTTGTTTATTTTAGTTATCCTAAATGAACTAAAAGAGCCATATTTCATGAGTTACATATATTCTGAAGTATAACAGACTTCGCTTAGCAGACTTCGCTTTTTTCATGAAAAAAAAAACACTTTATTTTGATGGTCTGTTTGAGTATTAGTAGACCGTCTGCTTAATATCTGTTGATACTGCTCCTTCAACTGACATTTAACTTTGCAAGTGCATGTCAACTTACACTAACCCTAACCCCAACCTAACATTCTACTTATAATCTAATGATAATTAGTTGGCATGTAGATGCAATGTAACTTAAATTCAACAAACTGACCATCAAAATAAAGTGTGACCAAAAACTATTTGAAACATGACGCCAACATTTTGAAGGCTATACTCTATGTGTGGATCTGCCAACCAAAACAGAAATGAAAAAAAAAAAAAATGAAATCACACGGTGTTTACTTTTCATGTCCAATGAGAAGATAAAGACTTGTTGAGAAATTAAAAAATAATAATCTTTATATTTTAATAATTATGTATAATGAAACATAAAATACATTGGTAACGCTTTGCAATAAGGTTGTATTAGTTAATGTTAGTTAATACATTTACTAACATGAACCTGCAATGAACAACAAATTTATTACAATATTCGTTCATGTTGGTTAATGAAAATAGAGTTGTTCATTGTTAGTTCATGTTAACTTACAGTGCATTAACTAAGGTTAAGAACTTAATCATGAATTTGTATTTTAATAATGCATTAGTAAATGTTGAACTATGATTAATAAATGCTGCACAAGTATTGATTATCATTATTTCATGTTAATAAATACATTAACTATTGAAACCTTATTGTAAAGTGTGACCAAAACGTTTTCTGTTGCAGTTTCTTCCAATTAAACCAGATTTTTTTGAAGGGTTTTTGTTGTAATGATGCTCGTTTCTCTGTGTGGAGATGTAAATGAAATGACATCATTCATTCACACAGAACCTGCAGACTTTACATTTAAAGTTTTTATTAATTTAATCATATGCATTTGTTTTTTTCACCAAAACTAATCTATTTATTTATAATTATTATATACGATTTAATTACGTATTATATACGATTTAATTACGTATACCAACTTATTCCAGGGTGTCCACGGGGTCTTAAAAATTATTAAAAGTTGATAAATCAATTATGAGAAAAGTAAGGCCCTTAAAAGGTATTAAAAAGTCTTTATCATGTTTTTACGAGGTCTTATATTTTGTTCGATCATTGTCCAAAGTGTTTGACTCCAAAAAAGCATAAATATATTTATTTTCCTCCTAATATTAACAACGGCGTGCTCTATTGGTTCGGGCTGGGGCGCGTCCGGCCAAGCTCCTCCATCCGAGTGGTGTCACGTCATTTGCGACAAACACGGGAAGGTGACGAGTTGTAAGATGAGTTGTAAACAGTCACTGAAAACAACCACGTAATTTATTCTTTCAAACTTTGTTTCCTCTGAGCTTATCTGAGTTCTGTTGCATGGTCTTACTCAGTTCATTAAACTACAACTCTTTATTAACAACTGTTTATTAAGTTAAAGGTTTGATACTGATTAGAATTTGAAGTGTCGATGAGGTTTTAAAATATTCTGAGAAGGTCTTTAAAAAGTCCTAAAAAGGTGTTGAAATTACCTTTAGGATTCCTGCAAATACCCTGTATTCATTCATCCAAAATTTGTGACATTCCACTTACAGTATACAGTAAATAATACAGAATTCTATGTTTCCCTCTATGTTTTCAAAATCACATGACCAGTGCTTCCCACACATGGCCGCCCAAGTATATTTGGTGACATTATTTTTTTACTATTATCATCCTTTTACACTTTTTTTTGTATCCGCCCAATAGCCAAACATCCACGATCGATTAACTAGTGGAAAATCTCCTCTCACCCTACATGTTTTCTATGTCTTGTTGTTTGCGCACAAAACCTGTCAACACTCCCACAGTCAATCTCACATGCTCTCCAGAGACCCACAGGACTCACAGAGACGTGCCTTTTTGGGACTTGCGTCTGGGGTTTCTATATCTCCTCAAATGTCTGGGATTCGGCTTTTGGTTTCGCTTTCTAAAGTTGACATTCATTGGAGGGTTTTTTTTTTTTTTGCATCACATTTTTATTTAAAACCTGATTTACTTTTGCTTGGCTTCGCAGCTGACAGCACGTGCACAGCCGCAAGAGCGAGAGAAACAATAAATAATTAATTTGTAAGCGGCAGTGTAAGCGTTAATGTTGTCTTTGTTGTTTAGTCCTGTGGTTATGTCACTTTCGATATGCAGCCAGGGGCGAGGCCAGAAATTTTAAAATGAGTGCACCTAAATAAGGTGGACCTTAGTCTTAAACTAAGTGGATAATAGCTACGGGGTTTATTGCTAAGGATTTTTTTCTACTGGCCCAATCAGTAGTAAATGTAGTAAATCGGGCCAGTGGTTCAGATTTTTACTTGCCCTGCCAAAAAAAAGAAATTAATGGCTATTTCTGTTAACAGCCACATGCAGCATTGTAAATAATGTGTCAAAAGCCAAACATAATTGTAATACCTACCCTTTTTATTCAGCATAACTTTTTTTTAAATACAACTGATAATTAAAAAAAAATACAATTGTGATGTAACTAAATTTGATAGTGTGTGTGTGTGTATATATATATATATATATATATATATATATATATATATATATATATATATATATATATATATGTATATATATATATATATATATGTGTATATATATATATATATATATATATATATATATATATATATATATATATATATATATATATATATATATATATATATATATATATATATATATATATATATATATATATATATACACGCTACCGGTCAAATTTCTTTTTTTAAAAAAGTTTTTTTTTTTAAGGAAAATTATTCAGTTCATCAAGGCAACATTTATTATTAAATGTAAAAAAAATTGTTAAATATTTATTAACATTTTTAATAACTGCATTTTTATTATATGTAGTTTCAAATAAAAATATTACTCCAGACATTCATTCATTCATTCATTTTCTTTTCGGCTTAGTTCCTTTATTAATCTGGGGTCGCCACAGCGGAATGAGCCGCCAACTTATCCAGCATATGTTTTTACACAGCGGATGCCCTTCCAGATGCAACCCATCACTGGGGAACACATTAACACACATACACTCTGGCCAATTTTAGCTTACCCTAACCCGATCGGGCCAGTAACCATTCTGTACAATGGCCCAAGCGTCTCGCAAGCTGACCCAGGGCCATCGGGCAGTCTTTATTGTCGAGCCCTGAGCTAGTTTCTTATATTTAGGATCTCTGATAATATAGTAATTGATTTAACATGTGACATTTTTGAGTATCCAACCCTTTTGATAAATAAATAAATAAATAGAAAAAATGTGTCAAGAATCCGAAATCATTCACTTTTTAATGAGGCCAGTCGAAAACTGAACTTAATAATAATAAGTATTATTATAATAATATTATAATAATACATATTTGACCTTTGAAATGTAAAACTCCAAACGATTGCCTAAACAAGATTACTACACTCTAGGCTAGACTATGTTACAATGAAACTACCATTTTCATTTAATGCTGAAAACAAGTTAAACCAGAATAATATATTATTATACTCTTTCCTAATACTCATTTGTCATTTTATTACTTATGTCCTTGACCAGCAAATCAGAATAGTTCGCTGGCCAGCACTTTTGGTTTCGTTTTCAGAGCTGCTGCGAACTCCAGTCAAAAACAGCGCTCATCAGTGCAAAGTGCGGGGTTGGACAGTTCCATTTTTGTGCGGAGGGGGACTTTAAATATGATTGACAAACTTACAATAACTAAAGTGTTCTGTTAATCATCAACATTAAATTACATTCATATTCCGCCTTACACCCGTTACATGTTTTCAATGCAATTTTTTTTCCTTGGTGCTATCTCCGTGGTCTCTGGCCAGGGGGAGGCTAAGCCTTCCCCAGCCTTACACATGCTCCGCCTATGCTCCTGAACAGAAGAAAGGTAAAACAAATAGTGGATTTGTTTTGTATAACAGTGTCATAATACATACAAATTTTGTTAAAAATCACATTTTTGTCGCATGTAAGTAACCATGTGCCGTCAAACTCAATATTTAGCATTACATTGGACAGAAATGTTTCGTCTGCTCTTTCCAAGCCTGTTTTTGGACAGGGGGGGCATGAGTGTGACCTTTTGTAAGTGGATCCACATTTCCTGTCTAGTTTTTGTGTGCTGCTGGATAAGAATAGCATGATGTGGCAGTAATGGTGACCCTTTTCCCATTTGTGTGTTCACAGGACAGGAAGTATTCTCAGCAAGGACCATCCCCCAGATAAAAAGCCCAAAAGCGACAAGGCGTCAGTCCCCCTCTCGCATGAGTTTGACCCCACAGGTAAGAACACGCCTGCTTATCTCCTTTTAAAGTGCCGCTGTTAGGCTTTTTCCAATATTAACTTCAATGCAGTGTGTAATGTTGCTGTTAAGGTATTTGCACACTGAAGTCTGACTTTTTTGTATGTGTTTTTTCATATTTATATCCTAAAGATTTGTCTGTGAAAAAAAATTCAAGCAGTGATGTTTTTGTTCTCCTCTCTTCTTCAAAAAAGAAAAAGAAAGAGGAAATATTGTGTCCATTGTGTCAGCATTATACCAAAAGTCAACGGATATTTCTGTTTACTTTATTTACTGTATATTGCAGCCACATCACTAACGTCCATAAACAAATTAATTCTGAATTAAGACTAGCAGTACGTCAAAGGTATGGACACATGCACCAAACAGGATCTTGGGAAAGGTGTACATCATGAGCTAGGGATTGAATAGGTTTGGGTATCGTTTGGGGTTATTTCGATACCAGTGCTAAATCGATACTTTTGAAGTGGTACCGGTGGCAAAACGATGCCTGAACCGATGCTTTTGAGCCACAAAATTATTTGACAAAGAAAAAAAATGTAATCATTTTAAATGAACATTATAACTAAAGTTTAAAGTATACATCAATTCATATTTTATATATTTGAGTTGCATTAATATATTTATTTTGATATATTTAAATGATTTGCCTTAATCTGAATAAGGCAATAATATGATTTACATGAGTTGCTTTTTGAATGTTCCTTTCATGATCCTGTTTTACATTTTATAGCACATAGATCGATTAACGTTATTGCGTCACTGCGCTCTCCAATGTTTCCTCGACAGAAGTTGTACAGAGTATTATTTATTTTATTTATCAAATTACCCAATAAATTGTATTTATTAACATCTACCCCCACCCGTACTCTAAACCCAACTGTCACAGTACTGTGAAAATATTAATTATAGTTATACAGTGTCACAACAATGATGCTATATTGATGTGCGTATGCGCAGCTGTATCCTAGCTAGACTTTACCTGTTTCCTCCAGAGTTTCATGTACTGTAATTTTGGGCGTTTCATTTTAAATTTTTCGACTTTAACTGCAGTTCTGCAGTTTCACTTTCATTCAGGAACATTTAAATTCATGCCCCCATGACAAACTGAGGTGTTGAATGAAAATATGAAGTAAGGACTGGTGGAAGAGTGTTGTTTTAATGGAATTTGATACCGCACACCAAATGGAAGAAAAAAACTCTGCATATCATGACGTGGGTGTCTGCGGTCCTTAAGGTAAACAAATATCGCTGTTGACATGGTAGACTCTTAATCAGAGTATTAAAATTGGAGTATTGGTGTCCTTGTAAATTTACTCAGTGAAAGTGCCAGATGATGTCACAAGCTGTCAAAGACAGCGCATTCCTCTGCCTTTAAGTTGATTCCATGTGCAAATGTTTCATTAAGTTTGACTTGTTCCCTTTACACGCAACTTTTGCAAAGCATCTGCTTCACATTGCTGTGTCAGAATCCTTGCTTGTAAAATATAGCCATACCTTAGAATGCTTAGTTTAAGCAAATTTGATAAACGCGATAATGTGTGTTGATGAGTCTGAAGGGAGTCGCTCAGCGGATGCACCATTCTGCGTGCTTTGCCTTCTATATCTAAGAAACAAAAATAAATGCATAACATCGCAGACATTGTCGGTAACCCCTAAAGTTGTTTAGAATTAAATGTTTAGAGATGGTGTGACACAATGCATACTTATGTGTGCCTTTGACGTACCTCTTGATGCTACTTACGTCCTTGTTGCAGCATCAGTGGCACTGAAATAAGGCATCGAAATTCAAATGCTGATTTGGTGCGGTCAATACCGGTTACCTAGGTGCCACCATTGTGGCATCGGGTTTCGGTACCCAACCCTAGAATTGAAACCAGCATACATTATGCTACAGCAGTGGTTCTCAACCATCCTCCACTATCTGTCTTTATATTGCGCACTTTGTTTGCCATGAAGTGCTCTGTTTACGAGTTAATTCATTTGTTTGACTTTCACTTGTTAGGTGCTTAATTGTCAAAACAGCTCTCCAAACACTTACTATGGATGCAAAACTGAAAAAAACGAAATTGATCTGCATTGTTTTATGACGGACAAAGGTTTCGAAGGCAGTGTGTAAATGTGATTGAGACAAATGTGAGGTTTTTTTTAACATGCAAAAATTTTGAATGTACTTTTCGGACTTTAATGTGAAACGTTTGCAAGTTTCAAAGATCAAACTGTATTGATTCTGAACAATGTTCAATGTTCAGCTTACTTTTTATAATATATATATATATATATATATATATATATATATATATATATATATATATATATATATCCATAACACATTTGCATAATTCTGACCAACGCTGTAAAAAAAAGACTGGGTTCCACACCATTCCTTTATGTTGTCCCAACAAAAATTTATTATGTTAACTCAATCGTTTTTACAAATTTACGAGGATTCAACATAAAACAATTGTGTTGTTTCAACTCATTTTAAATAAGTAGATTGAACAAGCAGCAAAAGTCATTTTTTAATTGTACTCTCTTCATTGGCTGCCTGAAAGCATGTCTGACCCTTCAACACTGAAGCTGGGTTTGTCAACATCTTGTCACAAGGAAGTATTTATTGTCAAGACAAAGCATTTCTTATGACATGCAAATTACCAAAAACTCCAGTTATAATTATTGAAGCAGCTAAATGAATCTCGTATGTGCATCACATCTGCACTGTTATGATGAGATGTGTATAGTATTTCAAACACTTGTGGGTATAGATATAATACACATATTATTCAGCCATTATAATCATAATCTCATAAATAAAAACGTATCAATAGAAATTTCCTACTCATTTTGTATTTGTGATAGAGGTTCAGGCTGATCAACTAGTACTTTCAGTGTTTCATCCTCGAACACAATTTTAAATTGATATAGTTATATCAAGTTATAGGGATAGTTCGCCCAAAAAGGGAAATTTAATCATCATTTACTCATCCTCATGTGATCTCTGGCCTTTATGTGTTTCTTTTTTGTTGTTGAACAAAAAAGAAGATATTTTAAATAAAACTGAAAACCTGTAACCATTTACTTCAGTAGTAGGAAAAACAAATACTATATAAGTCAATGGTTACAGGTTTCACGCTTTCTTCAAAATATCTTCTTTTGTGTTCAACATTAAGAAAGCCAAATATGTTTTAAACAAGCAAAGTGTGAGTAAACAATAACAGAATTTTCTCAGTTTTGAATGAACTATCCCTTTAATAGTAACCATCCACTAAGTGAAGGAAACTTCTGTCAGATTTGGTAATGGGCTGTTCATTTCCAACATGTATTATAAGCATTAGACCAATCACAACAGACCATACTATCCAACCAATCAAATAATGAAAATTAAATGAGTCTTTGAGAAATTTAGTGATCTTAAATGTAATTTATAAGAAAATTAAACAGATTTTATCCAAACCCATTGTGGGAGATTTTCAAAACAAAAAGATGAAAACAGGACAATATGGGGACTTTAAAAGTGCTTTAATCTTTCTCTCGCAATGATATATTGTTTAAAACCAAATCATTTAGTGTTTTCAAGTTTAAAACTAAGTACTTGGCTAATTAAATCAGGTTGTTTATAGTGAAAGCGAATATCTGTATTGTGACAGCTCTGATAGTCTGCAGATCTAGTGCACGTTGCTCTAAAGAGCAGTGAACTGTATGTCTGTGGATTTATAGGGGCTGAGAGATTGAACGCAGACCCGCCGTGTGCTGCTGGACTGCTTCAGTGTGTATGTAGATATTTGCAGCAGGAACATGTCAAGCTGTGACATCAGAGGGACCACTTGGACCTCAATCATCATTTAAATGCTGGAGTAGCACCTTGTTTAAAGGCTTAACACTGACTTTGACTTTTGGCCACCGCTGAGTAATGTTAGTGGATCAGACGCAGTGCTGCAGCCCTTATTGACTTCTGCAGTAACAGGCTCATTAATAAAGACATGTGCAAAGATTTGAGGTGAAGATCAGGATCTTTGTTAAAGCAATAATAATGAAAACATTAATTTTACTTGTTTTCACCAAACCTTATCTTGTATTCATGAACAATGTATAGGCCTGTCACAATAATCAATATATCAACTTATCAACTTATCACACAACACATGGACATGACCTCAATCATTTTTGGTGATGCAATATACACTCACCGGCCACTTTATTGGGTACACCTGACTAGTACCGGGTGGTTTTGCCTCCAAAACTGCCTTAATCCTTTCATATTGACATGATAGCATCACACTGTTCCTGCAGATTTGTCGGCTGCACGTAGCCATCAGAAGATGGGTACACTGGTCATAAAGGGATGGACATGGTCAGCAACAATACTCAGGTAGGCTGTGGCATTGACACAATGCTCAATTGGTACTAATGGGCTCAAAGTGTGCCAAGAAAATATCCCCCCATCATTACACCACCAGCAGCAGCTTGAACTGTTGATACAAGGCAGGATGGATCCATGCTTTCATGTTGTTGACTCCAAATTCTGACCCTACCATCCGAATGTCGCAGCAGAAATCAAGACTCATCAGACCAGGCTACGATTTTTCCAATCTTCTGTTGTCCAATTTTGGTGAGCCTGTGTGAATTGTAGCCTCAGTTTCCTGTTCTTAGCTGACAGGAGTGTCACCCGGTGTGGTCTTCTGCTGCTGTAGCCCATCCTCCTCAAGGTTGGACGTGTTGTGCTTTCAGAGATGCTCTTCTGCATACCTCGGTTGTAACAAGTGGTTATTTGAGTTACTGTTGCCTTACTGTCAGCTCAAACCAGTCTGGCCATTCTCCTCTGACCTCTGGCATCAACAAGGCCTTTGCACCCACAGAAGTGCCGCTCACTGGATATTTTCTCTTTTTCGGACCATTTTCTGTAAACCCTAGAGATGGTTGTGCGTGAAAATCCCAGTAGATTAGCACTTTCTGAAATACTCAGACCAGCCCGTCCAACAACCATGCCATGTTCAAAGTCATTTAAATCACCTTTCTTCCCCATTCTGATGCTCGGTTTGAACTGCAGCAGATTGTCTTGACCATTTCTACATGCCTAAATGATTTGAGTTGCTGCCATATGATTGGCTGATTAGAAATTTGCGTGAGCAGTTGGACAGGTGTACCTAATAAAATGGCCTGTGAGTGTATAACGGCCATACATAAAAAACAACATCTCTATTGGAGGTGTCTGTGTCAGTATGGTTGGTACACTGTAGTAATTATTATAAATTACTTTAGTGTATTTTCATGTGGGTGCCTGACAACTGAAAATAGATCGGATCGCAGCCTTTTTTCACATTCTGATTACAGTGCCTAAATATTATTTTAAAAATTACTAAAATTAAATTAAATATTCTTAAGAATAAAATATGATGTGTTCTTTGAAAGAGTGTGTTTGCATTATGATACTATTATATTTTCATACTGGCATTATATAATGAGTGGTATAAAATGGTCTTAAAATGACAATAATATTGTTTATCGCAATATATTTTGGAGCAATATATTGTGCAACAAAATAGATATCAAGACAGGCCTAACAACCTGTTATTAAAAATCACATTACTCGTTTAGCAATATATACTACAGTGCAATTTTTTTTTACCTTTTAGGGCAAAATTATTTACAAAATTAAACAAAATATATAAAAAAAGATACATTAAAACACAACCTAAAAGTGTTTTACATGTTTTCAAATAAACTCTACCCTTATGTATTTTCTATTCATCAGATTCCTGAAAAACTTTTTCCATAAAAATATTAAATCAGTCATTTTTAACATTTTATGACATCTCTTCATGAAGTTTTTACCAATTTTACAAAAACACATCTCACATCCCGGCAACATATGGTACAGTACATATATAAAAATAAGTGAAAATAAAAATAAATAATAATAATGAATAAAATAAATACATTTATCTAAAACAAAACAAACGTCTGTCAAATTATAACATAGTCATACACTAAAAAAATATATGACAAGGTCATGACTACAAATGCTTTTTTATATTACTAACATATTTTGATAAGTTAATCAGGTTTCGACAAATTTTTTTAAGTTATACAATGTTTAACTTAATATTTTTTGTCAGTTTGATTGTTATGAGTTGAGATGACTAGAAAAGTTGATTCGATTCTACAAAAATTTAAAGCAGCAAGATTTCTTAACAGCCTAATAAGCATTTTTAGATACGCAACTTCACACATCTAAAACATCTAAACATTTGCAACTTTATTAAAAAAAATTGTTCTGGGCCATTATTTTAAACATTATTTGCATCTGTAAAAAAAAAAAAAAGTGACCTGAATGAAAGTAGAGATAAAAGTCCTTAATGTCAACCAAAGATTAGTCTATACACCATGACAGATAGCAAATATAGTTGTGTTCTTTAATGCTTGTGAAATGAGAAGTAGTTTTCCTCACTGCATAACTGACATGCCACATGTATATTTCTCACCTGTAAATGTTAGGAAATCATGTAAACATGCAAATTTTTCTGTCAGGAGTTGGTGAGGGAATGAGCATTGCTGCAGGCATCCACATTCAACAGTAACTGAGTGTACATAACATATACATTTTGCTAAAATATTTCAGTCAGTAAATATGCCATTGTAGAATTTTAAATGTTAGTGTACATTTAAGAATTTGACATTTAAGAAAAGAAGTGTACATTTATCGAATTAAAGATCGCACTGCATCATAATAGGGATGAACCATATTGTATCGTATCAGTAGCTGCTTCATATGAGTCTTTAATAAATTTTATCATTGGCTATGCATTTAGTTGTGTATTGCATCAGCCAAAGTTATGAGATGCACATCCCTAAATACTGATACACATGTGCTTTCTCATCTGTTCACGTTTCACTTGACTTTAAACAAAACCTATTGTGTTCATTATGAGTATACTGACCAAAATGATATTTAGATAAGATTTTCTGTGTGTCCATTTAAGCCCAACATGAAGAGAGGGAAGGCATTTTGGCATTTGCATATTATCTCTAGCTCTTTGTTTGTCTGCTTTGTACATATTCATGTTTGCAATCTATCTGTGTGTATATGCGCACATCACAAGTTAATATGATCCCTTACTCTCCTATCGCATTAAGTTTAAATGAGATTTGAGAGCTATGATATTTGAGCAAAGTTATTTATTTTGACATTAATATTTACATGAACTGTTTTAAACATTCTCATTTTGTTAACCGTTGATTTTAATATTACTTTTCACTCTTTTAAATGTTACGTTAACAATATAAAATGCTTTTTCCAGTGTCATTCAACCTAAAGTAAGTAATTAAAAAAATCTACTTATTCAACAAAAAAAAAAAAAAAAAAAAAGGAAAAATCTCTTTGTGAATGTATGCATTCTTTTAATCCGAATTGCCTTGGTCTTTTGTATAAGAGGTTTTTTTTTTTTTTTATACCATCCTGTAAGTTTCAGATCTCAAATCTTGTTCATCTATAAACTTAATGAGAACAGTATTGAAGCCAGTCTGCCAAAACAAGAATGTGGAATATGCCACTTTATTGGATAATAGTGTGGCTAAACTCCCTCTCCACAGAAGTTCAATATCTACTTCAATATCACTGCCCATTTAGCTCCACCTACCGATTTACACGTGTAGTTGATAAATAATAAAAGAGGCAAATGCATGTCTATGCCGAAAGAAAATAATGATCCTAACATAAAAAGAGTGAATGAACTTTGTTTTTGATGGAGCAACAGACGTTGTCAGTAAGAACTTGTTCCTTTGTTTATTTATCATTTTATATTCTTATCATTTTAACATGCCTGTTCACAAGGAATTACAAATTCTCAATTTACTGTAATTGATTAATTAATTTTCACAGGAATTTAACTTTTCTAAGTAGCATAAAAATGTGTATTTTTACTTTACAGTACACTTTTAATTCTGTATCTGTGCTTTTACTGCACTTTTGCATTTTTCTTCAACCTGCAGTAGCTACTTTATATTTTATAACATTATATTTATACTTTTTTTTTTCTTTTCAATGGAGATTGGCTAATTGAAATAATCAGTCCCATGATTCCTGTCCAATCAAATTGCTAGGGATGTAACGTTTAACCATGAGCCAGTTGAAAATCGATTCAATTATGTGATAAATCGTGATTCACATTGGTAGAAATGTTGAACGAATCGCAATACATCTTTTAGAACATAGGGGGTTCTGTGTTTACAGGCCCAAACTCGCTTTACCTGCACATCCAGTGTTGCCAGATTGGGCGGTTTCCCAATTTCCAAAAAAAATAAATAGGCGGGTAGTATATATTTGGGCGGTTTTGTAAAGGCGGTTTTGTATCCTACATTATAATTAGCAATTTTATAATCAGTTTTTTAGGCCAGTGGCTAGTCCTGTGGAGCAGAGAGCCTATTGACCACCTCTGTACACTCTGCTCTCTGGTTTAGGAAAGGCTTACCTCTCCACACCGGCCATCTCAGTCCCCAGTGAGTTTTTTTCAGCAGGGGACGATATAAATGTGCAAAGACTTCAGCTTATGCCAGAAAACACAGATATGCTGATATTTCTTTTTAAAAATGTAAAATCCCAGCACAGTCACAGTTTTAGTTTGTTTATATTAATGAGTCTTTTTTTAGTTTCTATTCTTCTTCTTCTTCTTTTTTTTTGAATTTGTTTTTAAAATATCAATTTAGTTATGGCAGAAAATATATTATTTAGCAAAAAATGTGCAGCATTTAGGAAAGAAATGAAAGGGCTCTTGTTCACCTTAAATTTGTTTCAAATAATTTGTATTATTGATTAGTATCGTGAGTCAAGTGAATCGTTGCATCCCTACAAATTGCCCATAAAAAATATCATCAGACAGACTGACTTCCAGACATAGATGCTTCATAAATGCAGCAAACATGTACAGTCTCGATTTCTGCTGCGACATTTGGATGGTAGGATCAGAATTTGCCATTAACAAAATGAAAGCATGAATCCATCCTGCCTTGTATCAACAGTTCAGTCTGGTGGTGGTGCAATAGTGTGAGGGATATTTTCTTGGCACACTTTGGGTCCATTAGTACCAATTGAGCATCGTGTCAACACCACAGCCTACCTGAGTATCGATGCTGACCATGTCTATCTCTTTATGACCAGTGTACCCATTTTCTGATGTCTACATCCAGCAGGATAACATGTCATGACATAAAGCGCAAATCATCTCAGACTGGTTTCGTGTACATGACAGTTAAACTGTACTCAAATGGCCTCCACAGTCACCAGTCCTCAATCCAATAGAGCAACTTTGGGATGTGGTGGAACAGGAGATTCGCGTCATGGATGTGCAGCCAACAAATCTGCAGCACCTGCATGTTGCTATCATGTCAATGTGGACCAAAGTCTGAGGAATATTTCCAGTACCTTGTCGAATTTATGCCACAAAGGATTAAGGCAGTTCTGTTGACAAAAGAGGGTCCAACGCGCTACTAGTAAGGTGTACCTAATAAAGTGGCCAGTGAGTGTATCATCAACATATCGCAGCTAGATTTTTGCCCAATAGGTACTACAAATTTCACTCTGCATGTAAACACATGAACCTGCATTCTGTCCGTTAATTATAGGTGCATATATTTATGTAATGTGTTCTCACATTAATCTCACATTTTAAACTTATCCATGTGAATTACATATTTGTCTGAACCACACAAGTGTGAATAATCATTTTTGTTACATGGTCACTAATTGCTTAGTCTGAATGTTTATATCAGTGTGCATTTGCTTCCAACTGTACAATCAAAATTATGATGTAAAAAGCTTCTTATAATGACTTACAACAGTGCAAAATTGGCAGTTCATGACAATTTAATATTATGCTGCGGGACAAAATGCACACACATCTGTGTTCAAACCTGGATTTGAAGTCATGACTCATTTATAATCTTTCTCGGGATTAACTAGACATGACTGAAGTGATCAAATCAAGCACATTGGAGCCCATGTTGCCATGCGGTATGGAAGTTTAACTCTTGAATTTCCAGAGTGCTGGACTTTAGCAGCCTGGTTCTGCCATTATGTGGGAGGCCCGTCTCTCTTCCCAGGGTCCGGATGTTGTCACAGGGCTGTAATCCTCTCTCTGTCTTCCTGCCGCAGAGACGCACAGCTGTTTGGCCACCAGAGAGGGAGATCTCATTTGAGGATGGAGGTTTATTTTAGTAAGGGATCTAGCTGAGTCATCAAGGAGGATATGCAGGGTGCGTCTCAGATGAGCTTGAGTCATCGTTTTATAAATTGATTTGGCAGGAAAAGGAAGCGATGTCTGTTGGTCGTGGATATACTGACTCAAATTTGGTAAAAGTGTCACAGATTTTTATAAAGTCATGTAGGGCTGGTTAATATCGGTGAAGTGAAATGCAAGAATGTTGACATGAGTTGCTGTTGTTGGAAGTAGTTTTAAAATAAAATGATTTTTCGAAAATGATTTTCATTTTATTTTAGAAAAATAATGTTGATTCATGTGAATCCTCACACTTGGGTTTACTATTTATAAGAACTAAACCTAGTTCAGTAATAGTATTGGAAAAATATTTGAAATAAAGTATTTCTCTTTGAGTTTACAAAAAGATCATTCCCACTCTGTTTGACCTATTCTACATGAAATAATAATAATAGTAATAATACATTTTAAATACTATATTTAATAAAATAAAAGTTCTATTGCAATACTGTAACCAGATATGCACCTATACTATATAGGGATACTAATAATAACCAGTTAATCGTTAACCAAAAGGGTGTGTTTTTTTTTTAACCGGTACATGATATTGCCACTGGCTTGCATAGTTCAGGACTTGTAGAGCTGCGCATCGATGGATTGCTCTTCTGTTTTTGGACTCTCAGCAGTGAATATTAAACCAATCTGAACTGAACTAAACTGAACTGAACTGAACTTAAACTCTGAAAACTGAACTGGCACTGTTTAAATTCACTATAATCTTCTATGTGGAGCTGCTTTGACACAATCTGCATTGTAAAAGCTCTATAGAAATAAAGATGAAATGAATTGAATTGAATATCAGTTAAATGATCAAAACTATATTATTTCTTTTTTAAAGGTTTTCTGCATAAATGTGTAACACATATTTGTTGATTCGGGGGATGGTAACACGTGCAACCACAAGGCCTACAGACGTATTTTGCAGAGGAAGCAAAATAAAAGATATATTATATATAATTATATTATATATATTATATTATATGGGTTGCAGCTGGAAGGGCATCCGCTGCGTAGAACATGTGCTGGATAAGTTTGCCGTTCATTCCGCTGTGGCGACCCCGAATTAATAAAGGGACTAAGCCGAAAAGAAAATGAATGAATGAATATTATATTGTTATTATATTATTGCTGGTCACAGTTTGACACAGACGAGTTGATGCCAAACCAGCACTGATGCTGATTGCCTCTGTCCTGAATCCGTGTCATAAACACAACCATTTATTTGTACAATTGGAGAAAGAAGTGCAAAACAAAACTTTCTAAAATGTGCGTTGCTTTGGAAACACAAATCAGAGCGTCAGGATTTTCTCTCCATCAGAGCGCGCTCCGGCGATTTAGTGTACAACCAACAAACCAACCTTTTTTCCCTTGGAAAATAACAGTTATTAATAGTTTTTATAAAATATCCATTTTTAAATAGCCTACATGGCCTAATCTATGAATCAAGCAAATCCAATGATTTTCTTG